>JAFBJR010000175.1:18120424-18271573 GCA_016785285.1 Brachirus orientalis
AATTAGCCAACGTTACATAACCATCGTCCTGTTGCACATAGGAAACAGGGGAGTAGGGATCAACAATTGCAGTCATGACATGTGCGTGTACGCACAAATGGGCAGTCAGTACTCATGGATTGTGCATTTATTTATTTATACCAAATACAATTCCCTACGGCTTGACTCTTCTCTGAGAAAGACAGGTTGTCATGGAAACTGTAGAATTCCCCAGGCAATGCACAAACCAACTGGCATGGTATCGGGAGCGCGCATTAGTGGAAAACCATGCATCACCATACATGTTGAAGATAGATACATGGAGAGACTCTTTCTTTCTTTCTTTCTTTCTTTCTTTCTTTCTTTCTTTCAAACCTGCTGCAGGCCCACATGTCTCTGGCTGTCTCTGTTGGCTAAATAAAAAGATGGAAACAAAGTGGAACAGAGCTGAAAAGAACTTAATGGCTGAAGTGAACTCCCTCATCTCATCTATAAAGAAAAAGTAAAAAAATAAAATAAAATAAAATAAAATAAAAGTTTAATATGAATGGATATTTTTTTAAAACACATACACATCCCGGTGCAGTTGGCAGTATGATATATATTTAATGTATACTCTAATATATTATAAATAACTAATCAAAATAACAGCATCACTTGGTAACATAAAGCACTGCAGTGCAAACAGTAGCCTAAGTGTACTTGTACCCTACAAACCTGTTAGAAGCTTTGTTATTTTGTTGAGAAAGTTGAAAATACGATGTAGTCTGCAGGTGTTTGCAACCTTCCAATGTGCACATTAATAAAGCATTCACAACACTTTAAATATCACTTCGGAAATGATCTATTAGTTAGTTTTCTAATTACCAAGAAAGAGGCACAAAAGGTCCAAGCCGACCAGAAGTTTTCGTTTAGACAAAGCTGGTCCCGAAATGTCTATGAGTTTCTTCCCACTGCCGTTCTCCATCCCCATCCCTGCTGCTGCTGCTGCTGCTGCTGCTGCTGTGATCTTGTTGTTTTCCGCCACCTTAAGCTGCAGGTCCGCGTTAGAGACGGACACACTGCAGCTCTGCGGCCCAAATCCACCCAACATGACAACTATAGCTCCGAGAAAGAAAATGTTGGCATCAGACACTGTGGGAGCGTCCTTGAACTGCTCATGTGCAGGGCTGCAGGGACACTGAGGGCAAATGCGCCGGCAGACGGTATTTAATCTGTTTCCCGCAGCCGTGGATTGTCAAAGTTTTTCTTTTTTTTTTTTTCTTCACACACGTTTGATTTCCTCACGAAGTCTTCGAGGCTCGTCCTGACTTGTCGCGGGACACCTATGCGTCATCAGGAAACACACGCACACTCTTTCTGTGTGTGTGTGCGTGCGTGTACCTTGTATTCCTTATGTTGTGGGGACTTAAATCTGTTTACATAATCACATTACTGGGACTTGTCCTCTCCGTGGGGAAGTCCCCATATCGTAAATTACTACTTGTTAAGGTGGAGACATGTTTTAAGGTTAGGCTGAAGTTAGGGTTAGAGTCAGGGTTAGGGTTAAAGAGTAAGAGAAATGAATGTAAGTCAATACAATGTCCTCTTAAATGATGGAAACCAGTCTCTGTGTGTTTGTGTGTCATCAGATGTTATGTGATGACGGCAATCAACTAAATGCCTTCTGGGACAATATAATATGATTCACTTTCTTCTCATAAAAATGTCATTGGCCTAAAAATGAAGTACAAAAAGTTTCCACCAGACATCAAATGTTTCCTTGTTATAATAAGTATACATCTATGTATAATAAGTATACATCTATGTAATCCATCCATAAAATAATGATGGATTGCTTAGTTATGGTTTCCAACCATTTACAGCAATTTCAGGCAGTTTGCGGTCACGTCCACCAGGTGGCGTTAATTAGCTCGGTGGACTTTCATTTTTTCATTACTTATCTTTTGACATTCGGTAAGACCATATACCTTGTACCTATTGTCTGCTATTTAGTTTTAAGAAGTATTTTTTTACCACTCTATGACGTTTCAGACCGTTCAAATTTTAATATATGTTGATAATTAAAACGTATAATTCCCGTGATAAGCGTTAAATGTCTCATTCATATATACTGTATATGTGTGTGTGTGGTAACAGCGGGGGAGAAGATCGCGGTGAGGACAGGGAAGATACGGACTGGAATGACTGGAACAGGCCTGGATTTTGGATTCACGTCTGCTTCTAAGCCAGTACGATCGTCCCTACTTTGGACATTGAATGATTTCCATGGAGTTCAATTAATATTTTTTGTTTCGAGCTCAAAACAGGTAACTGTGCACAACTAGATGAAAGGGTCCATATGGCTGCAGCAAACCATACATTTATTTCTGACCAGATTTCTTATTTTTAAATGTCATTATTTTGGTTGAGAAACGTTTATGAGTTGTAAAGATTTTGGAAAACAATAATTTGATATTAAAAAAAGACCAATTGTGTGTGTAAGTGCTCTCATTTCTCAATGTGAAATCAATCATTACTATAACCAAAGAAATATCAGTTATTTAGTTAATTCTGTTTATGACTATATCATCTCTAACCTTAAAACCAGGAAACTGCACGTTTTCTTTTCTTGTTTATTTGATGTGTATTGATTCCAGACCTGAGTTGAGTTTATATTTATATTTACAGCTCAGGATAAAGGGTGAATTATAGTCTGGTTACACTTATGTAATCTGTGAAGAGATCTGTAGCCTGACACCATTTCTTAAAGACTCCATATTTATACTGTCACAGTACATTTTGCAGTGCAGTGTAACATTATAAGAGTTGATTTAACATCATTTCAGATTAGGACAAAATATGCTATAAAATACTGTTACATTTAACTATTTTAGTTTTCAAATTTTATCTTTCAAATTTAAACTAAATAGTTTAAATTTGAAAGTAGTTCCAGGATGTCTTTCGTTGTAATCAAAGTGGGTGTTAACTCGAGTGTTTTAGTTAGTCAAACATTGCACAATGTACTTTTTTCACTCTGAATCACTTATTGTCTATACAACTTTATCCTCCACATGAAGGCAGGGTACACCCTGGGCAGCTTGTAATTTTCAGCCATAGCATTTCTTCTAGAATAGCGTGTGGCATTCATTTACATGAGAGTCATGGTTTAACAATTGGACATCTGATCATTTTATCAGTCAGTTAGACTTTAATGTAACACTTTGAAATTTTGCCAAAATTCTGATGTGTTGGCATGTGACAAAGATGACAAGACGTCATGTTTGTATGTCTTGTCATTCCTTTATGTGACCTCTTTGAATCAGTGACTTTGGCAACAAAATAACAGCGAGGTTGAATGGTGTACCACTGTTAACATCACCAAGTGCCAATGATAGCCCAGTGCCAAGTCTTTGATTTGCACTTGCTGTGAATTTCCTTACCCACTGACGTTTTTTTTTTCAGTTGAATTAGTGCCATTAAAGGGGTTTCTCATAATCTGACACACAAAAATCTTTCTCAATAGCTTATTGCTGATCTGTCTGTGAATGATTTATGAGCCACAGGCATTTTTGGGAAATGCACATTTCCGCTGTCTTGCTAAGAGATGAAAAGATACTCTCATTCTTCATGCCTGGAGGCTATAAAGATGAATCAACAAGATGGAAAAGAGATATAACTGTCTCAAGAAATCTGTCCACCAAGATTTGTTCTCATTTAGTGAACCCTTATTTAGTGTTCGTTTATGGTTTTATACATATTGACACCACTGGATAAGATATATTTAAGGGATTAATTATAAGTCATAGAAAATATAAGCAGTCTAAGGGCAAACCTTGGGCATTTCAGATTTTGCTGTTTTTACGGTATCATTGCTTTAAGCTATATTATTTCCCCTCAAGTAATAGAGTATCATCTGTCAGGCAGGTATTGAATTAACTATAAGCAGCGGGATTCTCTGTGTGAGGACATGGTAATAACACAAGATCCACATTTATATGACATAATGCCACATGTTTACCTCGTGTCAATATTTAGCAATATGAAAGTGACTTAATCTAAGGAAGACCAGTATGGTGACTGGGATAGAGAGCAATGGAGGGAGATTATTGTTACCTAGAAAGGACGAAGATATGTTCCTGTGAGTGTTTGTTGATTAGTAGATTTAAATATATACTTTTTTTGGAAAATTCTAGGTAGAATTTTTTTTCTTCTATTTGAGAATGAATTTAAGAATTTGGGTAAGGGCTCACACAGTGGATTGAAGGTAGTTTGTGTTTTCAGTTTTCAGTGTTTACAATGAGAGTGTGCAAAACAAGTGGAAAGGTTTTGTAATTTAGTTCTAAAAAGGGAATGGGGAAGTCTGTGACTTAACGTTTTCTTGAGCAAAATTACATTTGCAGCAGAGATTTTGCAATAAATGAGTTCTCTGCTGTAGGGGGCAGTAAACAAACCACCAGTGAGAAGCCTTTCATTTTTCTCTTCTGCTGCTGAACATTTTTTGTTTCTATTTCAGGCTGTAGGAAAATTTAGAAAAAGAGAGAGAGAGAGAGAGAGAGAGAGAGAGAGAGGGAGTATGTACTTGTTTCATCATGTGAAGTGAAAAGACAGTCAGTGACTTCCCTGTGAGAAAGTCCAGGACATGATGATTTGTTTTGTCATAAAAAGGCCAGTGCATACTCCTGACCACAGAAAATCCACGTGTATGTGCACATTCTTTAACTTTCTTTTATGTCTAATTAATTGCTGTGAAGTGTTAAAAAAAAATATAACCTGGTTTCTTAAATCCTTTTCAGTGTGTTGTTTATAAATGATAACATGATTAGAGCACAGCACTGAACTGAGTAAGGCTGTGTCCCTTCATCTGATGAAAGGTGGAAAAACCAAAGCTTGGGAAAGCTCTTGATTTCTTTTACCAACAAATGTGACAAATCCTCATCAACAGTCTGATGAAATACGATGCAATTCATTACAAGCAAACTGGATTGGTTTTCTGGAGACTTACTCTAACCTCAACCATAGCTACTACTTGCTTAAACAGGTACAATAGCCTTAAAACATGTCTTAGAATTTTCTGAATTACTATATGGGGGCTTGCTTTTCAGTCCAAGTAAGGGGATTAAAACATGAGTGAAACATCAAACACAAATACGCAGACACACACAGACACACACAGACACACACTCTTCTAATTCATCCATTTAAAGTGAAAGCATGGAATTTAAATGTATGTGTGTGTGTGTGGCTGACGGAAAATGTATAGCTTGTTTTTGTGTGGTCAGTTTCATAAGGGAACAAAAACATTTGTGCTTTATTTCCCCGTAGTCCTACGGGAGCACATGACCTTCTTTACACTGTCAGACTCGTTACAGTAGATGTCTCAATTTCTCTGTTTCATGCTGACTTCCCCATCTGTCCATCACCCACACACAAAAACGGTCCCTTTATTTTCCCACCATTTCGCAGTTGCCATTCCCTGTGATATTCTAATTACTGGCGCACCTTCATGACATACATGTCATAAGGTTACAATACATCATATGGGAAAACTAAATGTGGAGGAAGTAATCAAATGTGCCGGTATTTTTGCAATTTACCAAGTGTCACACGGCTTTACAGACCTACAACATAGGAAGATCACTTTATTAAAAGATTTCTTAATAAAAAAAAAGAGTCAGAAATGCATATTAAGCAAAATCAAATGTTGTGGAAATTCTCCATGTTTGTCAGTTTCTAAAGGAGTGCTTGCTAAAAATCTAATCAAAGCAGTTTTATTCACAATCCAAAAATACTTTTTCTGTTGCTGCGCATAGATTGTGGAACAATCTTCCTTTATAATATTAGACAGGCCCTTCTCTGTCTTTAAAAAGCATCTTAAGACCTATTTTTACTCTTTGGCTTTCAACCCAGTATGAGGCATTGATTTTACCATTTTTTATTGTTTTTATGTTTGTTTCTCTATATGTAGGTGTGTGTGAGTAAGAGAGAAAGAGAGTAGATGTGTGAGTATATCTATGTGTATATTCTGTATATGTACAGTACTGTGCATAAGTCTCAGGCCATTAGATTTATTGTTTTAGCAATGCTATAATGACCATTCTGTACAATTATTTCTCAATCACTTTATTGGAATGTATACTGAAAATATGGAGAAACACATATGTTTGAAAAATAGTTTGAAAATAACACCTTTTTTTTTCAGAAACAACTAAACAACAAAAATGCAACTTGAACAATAACACAACCATGGCTCTTTAAAACCTGGAATGGAACCCTAATGTTATTGGTCAAACCTGTGTTTCTCCTACTATTTCATGCCAACAAATAGCTGCTGTGAAAAAGGTCTGTTATACCTGGTTTACTCAAGACATGTTTGAGCATCACATACACATGTCGCACAAGTTCAACTCATTGACAGGTTGATCATATAGTATAAGACTGACTTTTAGTCACATCTTTCCAATCTAAACGCCAACGAACACAAAAACTGACATAAAAACAACAAAGCTGGTGGTGGCCTCAGACTTTTGCACAGTACTATATGTATGCATGCATGTTTGTGTGCATATCTGTATGTAGTTCACATGCTGCACGGATGTACTGTATACGTGTGTGCAAATGCACACTCTACGGTGTTTTATTGTTTTGTCTATCTTTTAGTATTTTTCAATAGTTGATTTATTTTATTTACCTCTAATGTACAGCACTTTGCTTCAGCTGTTGTTGTCTTTAAAGGGCTTTATAAATAAAGTTGGATTGGATTGGATTGGAAGTACCATTCTCTGCCTCAGTGGGCTTTAAAATCTCTACTTAGTGACAGATGTCTTGTCTTTAAAAATGTCTTTAAAAATGGAAGCCTGTGTCCTCCACATGGAAAAAGAATGCATACCAAAGTCATAATTATGAGATAGTATCTCATTATTATTACTTACTAATATATATTTTTATTTTTTATGTGGTGAAAATGGGCATCCATACTTCTACCCAGTTCAGGTAAGAAACAAAAAAACATTTAAAGAGCCACACAGACTGCATTTACACAAAATGATTGCAGTCTAAAACATACAAAGTGCCATACAAAGTCAAGGCAAATGTTTTCATATGGCACATTTCAGCACAAAAATCAACAACAACAAAAAAACAATGTGTTTTACATTAAAGAAAGAGCTTAAACATTCTCTCTAGAAAAGATTAAAAAAGGAGGCAACTGTTGGATGAAATTTTATTTTATTTGCACACACATTTTGTTAGTGACCTCTGCATTGAACCCCCACAAATAAACTGGGACTGGGAGCAGGAGCAGTGGGCAGCACTTGCTGCTTTGCTCACCGGCACCCCAGTTCCTTTGCTCTTGGCCTTTTTATTTGTTTCAACACGTTTACAGATAAACGTGTTGGTCTGTAACATCATCTCGACTGTGCGTTTCAGTGTGTTTCTCAGTAATAAATGTAGTATCCAACCTGGAGGTAACGCAGGTTTCTTTCCCTTTCGTTTTTCCACCGCGCACACACATACACACACATAAGGTTCACAACTGCGCAACAGCAGAGAACAGCTGCGGAAAGTCTTTCTTCTCGCCTCCTTCACATGCGAGACGTGTGTGAAGAGGCGAGAGGGAAACCCATGACTTCCGCGTTTTTCCTCCCTATGCATAGTAAGTGTTCATCAGCAGGCGGGCTGCTGTGGCTATAAAAAGTCAATATGATGCGCACTGTCCCGACACTCACTCCAAGACCCAGACGTGGCTGTGTGAGACCCAGAGGACTAACCTGTGGAGCTAAACCATCGACCCAACAACGAACCGCACAACTTCCACTTTGTTTCTGACACATACCCGAAAGTCTGCCCGAACCTCAGTCACTTCACTGCCTGTGGATGAGAGACCAGAACAGTGAGATGGACGTCGAGTCTCTCCAGAAGAGAGAGCGTCGACGCGGAGGCTGCCTGGACGTTTTCCTCCTTATGTCCATCGTTTTTCTGTTCGTGGCGGTGACGGCCTTGGCTGCCGGTGGAGTGATGTTTGCGCTGGACCTGCGCTCCAAACTCAGACCTCTTGAAGTATTAACTCCCACAGCTGAGAGGTCAACAGGACAAGCACCTTACCCAGAATATAAGGTGAACAAATCACTACAGCGTTTGCGCAAGTTTGAATTTGTTTTCTTTTGTCTTTTTTTCTGGTTTGACATCTGTTTTGTGCACACTCTGATATATGGTCTGATTTTTTTCCCCCAATAGATGCAGAAATTTGCCTACCTGGAAGCTAAGTCAGGTAAATCTAATTTAGTTTGCTATAAATACAAACAAAAAGAAGTCAAACTGGAGAAAATACTCACATATAGCCCAAAGCTCCATTAAGACAGCTGAGATCACATCCATACACGGCTTACCACCAAATTTTAAAAGTATGTGCTTGGCCCATACTTCCCCAGAAAATGACAAACAGACAAAAAAGTAGTCTAACTATGGAATAAGTAACAATGTTGTAGGTCAGACGTAAAAAAAAATGCTGTCTCTCTTTTATTTATTTATGGCTCTGAAATAGTCTACTTTCTTGGTTGGTTTGGGATCCTTTATGTACATCCTCACAATGACATTTAAACATTCACTGTAGGTTATAGACCTTATCTGTGCCCAAACAAGTCAACACGAGAGAGGAGTTTCACAGATGATACAGTAGACATAATTCATTGTCCCCTCAGGCAAATCTGTCTTGGACTGAAGTGCTGCACACTCCAATGCCTCCAGTTACATCAAAATAAAACATAAAAACAAAACAACACAATTTGTACCAATTTACATGGAAAAATGCTTGTAATCTGCATATACATTGCACAAAAGACATTGTTGCTCTTAGAAACACAATCCCTACAGCTTCAAGCACCATTGTTTTAAGTTTGATAGAAGTAGGGCTAAATAAATCTTTCAAACTGCTGACTTTACAGCAATTTAAGGAGCCTTTTGTGGAAGCATCATCTAAACTAGCTGTGTTTGTCTCCGCCTGCAGTTGAATTGAAGAACTCCACCATGCACTGGCGTCCAGTCCACTATGGTTCTACTGTGTCTGTCGGAACCAACTTCTTGTTTGACTCAGAGCAGCATTCGCTGAAGCCACAGCAAGGAGGGACCTACTTCATGTACATCGAACTCAATGTAACCTGCACCTTCAGGTGCAGCGCAGGCCTCTTCAGCGTCAGTGTGGGCGATAAGCTCACCTGTGAGGTGAGGCTTCCCACTGTGTCAGATTCAACACCTGTGAGCAGGAGGTGCTGGACAGTGAGTCATATTAATGGAAAGGAACTGCTCACGCAGATGACAGTACAAGAAGAGGGACTGAAGTACTGGAAACTGGAGTCAAAGGGCTCAGGATTCGGGATGTTCCTTGTGGACTAATACGGACAGTGTAGTGCTACTGTTGTCATCAAGGTGCAGATGTGTTCCTGACCTGACCTGTGGTTCATACCCAAGCAGCAAAACCAGTTTGTGGGTGAAAATGGGCAGACACTTGTTATTTTCAAACTTGAAGGTATAAGACAATGACGCAGGATTTTTAATATGCAATTTGAGGAGATGTTGCAGTGATGATAACGCAAATGGGATACAGAAAGGACTAGACACTCATTCTATGTCAATATGAATATGTGCTGCACTGTATGTGACATATTTATTTAGTTCTATTTATGTGATTTTATTTATATAATAGTGTTGCTATTTGTATTTGATACAAATGTTTTTATATTTTCATGGAGATACCACTACATTAGTGTTGAAGTGCAATACATTGTTTTTAAGCAGCCTGCAACAAGCTCCTCATTTATTTATTTGAATGTCTAGGAAGTGTACAAAATGAGGTGTGATAATTCTGTCACAAAACTCCACCAAGATCCTTAGAGACTTCATTCAGATCTACTGTAGGTAATGCTTTTCATCTCTTCTGGCAAAGGATGAGCAACAGTAATGAAGAAGGCTGCAAAAGGATGATTGTGACCAAAAAATGACTGGAATTACTAAAATTGCCTTTACATGTGTATCTGTTTATATGTTGAGAAACTGTCTATGAGTCATATGGACAAACTACACACTGTTGAATGTATTTTACCCTGATCCATATTAAACATGGGCATATTTATGGATGCGCTGAGCACTGAGTTCATTTTTGGGAAGTGGAGAGAACGATAGCTGGGAAAGTGATCATGGCAATACATGAAATGGAATATGTATTAAGTTTATAGGTAAAGGAAAGTTCCTTGCTGTTACGCAGCCTGTACCGGGAACTGCGTGTACATCATTTCCTGTTTATTTACCATGTATGTGGTTTAGAACAAAACACGAACATAGGAAAATGCAAAAGAAACGTTAAATTATTTGACTCTAAAAGGATTCAATGTAATTTGCCACAACTTTAATTTTGATGACGGTATTTGGTTTCTAGGTTCAGGTTATATTAAGTATTGGTTGTTTGTGGTAAATGTTGGGGTTAGTTATTTATCTCCAAAGTGTCCTAACAACTATATAAAGACCAATAAGAGTATTTGTGGACAAAATTGTTCTGCAGAAGCAAAAACTAATTCAGCGTTAAAGTTCAGCTCTTCTCCTAATTTCTTTTGCTACCATCAGTGAATTTTCTGGTGTGGGATCATTAAAGTTTAATGTAATATAATCTTCACGCCTATATATTAATTTAAACAAGGTCTATTTAAACAACACAGTGAAAGGACACACTCATTGTGATACAGTATATCATTCAAATCTGAACTCCCCTTCAGCCTTAAGGAGCTTTAGCGAGTGAACCTACAGCTTCATTGTTTTATTCACTTTTACTTTTCTCGTAACCCTTTGTCAGATACAGAAGCTGTTTTACAATGTAAAAAAAAATCCTCCACTACATGATTCAATAATGTAATCTTATAAGAAAAATGAAGCAACAATGAGAATGGGAGCTTTAACGGGTGTAAAAAAGGTAAACCCCTAAAAATGCAAATAAGGGTAACTATTTAAAGCTCAGCAGTGACAGCAAGTTGTTACTAGTATTTATATTCTTTGCTGTCTTTATTCAAAAATTGTCACACATCCAGGCACTCACTTGTGTCTTTGTGCATGTATCTGACAAGTTTAACAAGAGGTGAAAAACTCTTGAGGGGCCCTTTAAATTTTACAAGAAAAACAGTATTCCCTATTCAGAGTAGCCCATTTGATTGTGCATTTGGTATACAAATGATCATATCCTATACTACCTGCAGTAAACTTAAAGCTGAACTTAAGTACTAATAAATCATGCAAAATAAATGCTGCAGGAAATGAACAACACCAATAAGTGTTTTGTTGCTTTCATGCTTGAGCTGCAAAAAAAAAAAAAAAAAACCATCTTGTTTGTGTGTTTGTTTCACTCAGATGCGCAGATGTTTATCTGCCTCTCAGAGCAGGAAATGACCCAAATATGACAGTGGCATCTTTTCACCTACAGTCTTCCACTTACTGAAAACATTCTAAGAGCTGATACAAGGGTACCTGTCCGTCTACCTGTCCATGCAGTTTCCTGCAGGTTTCATTTTCGTCAATTGTTTATTTTTTCACTTTTTGGAATTTGTACTTGACTGTCTTAACTTGTTGAGCATGACTGTGTTTTTCCATTAGCTTTTGCGTCGGTGCAACTTTCCCCTGTTAACAGAGAGAAGAGCTGAGTCACTTAAACCAACCTGAGAACCTCAGCACTCTTCATCCTCAGCTCTGTGCATCCTTACTCAACCACATCCTCTCTCTCTCTCTCTCTCTCTCTCTCTCTCTCTCTCTCTCTCTCTCTCTCTCTCCACATATATACATATTTGGGCAGCTATCTTTTTACATATTTTGCACTGATCTCCACACAACCTTCCCTATAACCAGTTAATGCCTAACCTTAACTCAGCCACAATACAATTCAAATCTTAGTGCTAAACTTAACCAGCTCCTCAAATGAAATAAGGTTCTGCCTCATTAGGACCAGGTTTTGGTCTCCATGAGGACTACTGTTCCTGACAAGGTCAGTGTTTATGCAAGGAAAGGTTCTAAAGTGGTAACAAACACAAGTTACACACACACCATGCAATTGGTGTTTACTGTATCTTTAGATTTGTCATGTGTTTGTCTGTGGGTAGAAAAGTATTGTGTGTGATCCAGTTATCTGTCTAAGAAATCTTATCAGGAACTGATGGTACCTCGTGATTAGTTTGATAATAAACTGTACATTTATTGACATGAAAAACACAGTATGTTACATTATATCAAGTAGGATATAATCTGAATATCAGATACTTTTTTATGATGTGACATTTATGTCACACCATGTATTCTGTATATTGCACAAATTAGCTATATCCAAAAAGTTATCATAGCATCTTGTGTAAATTAACACAAATAGACGTACATGTAGAGTCCAATCACACAACTGGACGGACATGTTTCATTATCTTTTTCTAAGGAAATATCATAAAGGCCCCCATGAAGTTGTCCGCAGGTCCTGGTCGCATTTTCTTTATATTTTCCAAGGTGACAAATATTTTATCCCCACTCTGCAGGTGGAAAATCCCAGCAAGAAAGCTGTTCCACATGTTATCCCCAGCTGGTGCCGTACTTGTTGGTTTTGGGAGCCGGCAGTGGAAACTAGAGAGGAAAATGCCAGAGATGTCTGAAATTAAACTCACGTCACCGTGATGAAGACAGCTTGTACTTACATAGGCTTTGGTGCAACAAAGCATGAAAGTACCCAAGAAATACAGTGACTAACCTTTTTGATCTCATCAGTTCTATTGATTGATCGTAGGCAGTTGTGTTTTTCATGACTTTGTGCAGGATGAGAGAACATTCCACTGCCGCATTCAGTTGCACTTTGGAGTACAGGTAGTAGTAACCTTCCTTCTCGACCAACAATTGACCGTTGTTATAGCCCATATTCTGTATAACAGCATCACCACTGTCATGTATCCACTGCACCACATTGTTTTTCCCTTCAGGACTGTTGGAGCCTTAGAATAAAAAAAGAGAATGAAGAAAGAAAATTAAAACCACAAAATAAATTCACCTATTTAGGTGAAAATGTAGACTGGAGAGGTGACAGAGCTCTGACCCATCAGGTGAGCAAATGGCCTTTGTGGGATCTGTCTTGGTTGTGGTGGCACCATGGCAATCTCATTGATGTCTGATGGGGGGGAAAAGCAGAATAACTGAAAAATCTCAAGTCTAAATTCATGTTTTGCATGTTACAATAACTATAGTAAATTGTGATAACAGAGAGGTATTCAATACCTTTAGATCCAACTTGGCTCATTAAGTTGGCATCCTGAAACATAAAGAAAGAGTTAACAGTCAAACAGCCTACATACCTCAGACAGTGACAGAGTAACCAGTGTAAATAATACACACTCTTATTTACCTGCTGGCCAGATGTTTTAGAATTGGGCTGGTTCAAGTAGAAATGATGAGAGTCACTGAGGTGGAAGGCCTGTAGTGAGAGGAAGACAAAAATTAAAGAATATTTAACACAAAAACTATGTGTTACACTCCAGCATTCTCTCTTTCGGCTCCATTTAAAAGGACTATTAAAGGGACTAGAGTCATTTCACTTTTTCCGTCCCCTAAGGTTTGATTTTTTTACAGTGGTGCATATTAGAACTCCATACGCTAAAGAACCTGGTGCAAATGAACCGTATTTTGAAACTGTCTTTAAAAAAAGTGAAGCTATATTGTGGGTTTTTCTCTTGAAAGCGATAGCAAAGGGAAGTACAACTAAAAACAGACTCAATCAGACACGTTTTATCAGTGTGAAACACAGAGCAGACAAGGTATCACATACAAATACGTTGAGTTGTCCACTGCTGAGCCTGGCTATGACGTACAGAAAAATGGGGAAATTCTAGAAGGAAGGAATTTCCAAATGCTCTCTCCCTCTCTTTACTCAGACAGTCAGATCACAATCATTCAGACATTTGTCTCACCTCTGTTTTTTTGTACAGCGTGTAGATGAAAACCCCCTGTACAACAAGTCCCAACATGGTCAGAGCCACCAGCAGGAGGAGAAACTTTTGGCCTACTCTACCCAACATTGGTTCCCTCTTCTTGGGCGTGGAGACAAAGTTGGGGTGACTGTCCACTACAAACACTTGGGGGCAGACTCCCACATCACCCTCTGCCATGGCACTAGATCACACTCCACCTGGGATGTCGAGGCTTAAGGCTGAGGGGGTCTGCTGTGGACAAAGAATGGCACAGAAACAGGATTAGGGTAATTAGGTAAAGCAAAAGAAATAGGAACCAAGAAACAAATAAAGGGAGTGGAGTGACAAGAGAAACTAAAAATATAGTAACTAATTAAAAAAGAGTTGCAGCCTCATAGAGTTAGTTTTTTGTACTCTGCACACAATAGGAATGTGTAATGCAACCAGCACCTGAGAAACAAGACAGTTTCTGCATACTGAAACTACTGCAGGCACACAAGAAGACACAGCTGTTGCAGAGCCTGTCAATCCATCTCTTGCATTTTGTCCATGGCATTTTAAGGGACATTACCTTGGTTTTAGATGTGCACCTGATGTTCCTCCACAGCTCACTCGGCCTTCCAGCAGCTGAGCGTAGTTTTGAAGCTGTTTTGAGATACAAAAGCAAAAATGTTCTTTTAAAAACACAGTTCTTGAAAGTAACATTGACAAAATTCTGTGGTTTTTTTTGGTTTTTTTTGTTGTTTTGTTTTGCTTTTTCCAGATGCCTCACGTTCTGAAACAAATATCCCTTGACTGCACCAAGTGGAACTTTCAGTCCTCCCTCAACTCTTGTGTTTGCTCGCCTGGTGTCAGCTGTCACTAATATTGCTTTTTAAGCAAGCTCATGTAAGCAGGAAATGAAGATGACATAGGGAAGAGGCAGCGAGAGAGTGAGTCGTGTGTGTGTGTGTGTGTGGGACACTCCCCAAAACTACTGAATATACAGTAGTTATCGTCCCTCAGCTGACACTTCCTTTTCTCTCACTTCAATTTCTCACTCCTTGTGTCTGTCTCATGTTTAACTGAACATTTTTGGTTTGTTTTCTCAGCGTAGTGATCTTTTCTGAGTGAGGTTTCTGCAAAAACTGAGCATCATTGTTTTTCCTTTATAACTTTGTGGTTGTGGCTGATCAATGTAAATCTCCCTTACCCTTAATACTTACTTAATACATCACTATTTTTGGTAAAAAAACAAAGATTAATAGATAGAATAAAGATTTTCATTGCACTTATAATTAGTTATTTCTGCATAAGAAAACAACACAACTAGCTAACTAAAGTATAACATATATAGATTATTGAAAATATAGTTGCCATTCTGTTGTTTGTAAAATTGATAAGTTATATTTAAGGTGCAATGTTAGTCCACTGCATTTCATTTAACAATTTTAAGTTGCTTTGCTTATCCTACAACCTGTGTATTATGTCTTCATGATGTTACATGTTTATGTATGTACATGTATATATACTGTATGTATAAATTCATATCTAATATTAAAATAGACAACTTTTAAAATTGTGGCTGATCCATGAACAACCCAAATGTTTTAAATATGTTACTTTTATTTATTTATTTTGTTTGAGGAACTTAGTGGTGGTTATCTAATTTTAGTCACATCATCATGCACTGATTGAAGAAGCCACATCTCTTGCAGATAACAGTGAATGAGACAGGCTACATGTGGCAAGACATTTTTGGAGGGGGTTTCCTCTTTTGATTACGGTCACTGCTTTGTTCAAGTGTTGCTACACTTGGAGTAATCTTGTCATCTTCCTTTTTTAAATTACAAATGACTTATTGGTACTTGTTTTCTGTTTTGAGGAACAATGTGACTTTTCCTGCTTTGTTGTACGTACAACACCCACTAATGAAATTCCACTTTTTGATGAGCAACCAATACAGAAAGTGCAGACATATAGGCAATTTGTGCTGATTATAAATGTTATTTCATCAGTGCTGTTATTTCATCACATCACTGAACTCATGATCAAACTCATGGTAATTTGAACCGTGCCCTTTTTTCTTGGTTGTTGTAGGAGGAAGGAGTTTGAAATGGCATACTCCATATGTCGATTAAGCTGTTTTATTGTCTGGAGACTCACTCTTAGCATATTTACAACTACTATTTGTCTGATCCTTTTGCTATTACCTTAAACGGTTGTTGCACAGTCAAAACACAAAGTAACAGATACTGAAAGGTTAAGTTATCCTGGAAAAAGAAGCAAAAGTACTCACTTGTGGAACATTTTTTGAAAATTTTACAGCCCTAAAATCAAAATAAATCCAGGCAGCCGGATTATAATTATGGTCATAAGAGGGTTAATCTAAAGCCAAACTTTACCACATCACACTGACATTGTTTGGTTTTTTAATCCACATAAAAACACACCCTCAAAATGTGACTGTGCAAACACCCTCTGGTCCCCACAACATGAGTCATAGCTGGACCACAGTGCACTTTGAACATTGCATTCAGTGGTGATAAAGATTACAGGGAGGACAGATGGTAGTTGGCCAAAGTATTGTTGTTAATATTATGCACACAGGTATGAATAAAAATAAATTAATACAACTGTAAAATCATCACTATTTGTAAACTTGTGTTCCTCATTTGGCCTACTGGCACTTAGTGTATGTCCCCCTGTTGATTTCAATTCCCATTTTACTCAGACCTTCTGTATTGCAGTTTTTTGCAACATTTCCTGTATTTTCCCCACTTTCTTTGTTAGTGGGTGTATTTCATCGGTCGGTTGTTATCCATTACTTGTTTGTCATTTCTCTACAGGAAAAGTCTGATAAACATATTCAGCAATAGCTTAATTATATCTGGCTGCATCAGTTTCAAGGTCATGGTGTTGCTCATGCAGACACACTGTCACACTGTCAGGGATACTTGAACTGAACAGAGCCATTAATGTTATTTCTAACACCTGTGCTGTTTGTAATATGACAAGCCAAAATGTCTGCTATTAAAAAAAAGCCTCGTGGAAACCAAGAAAAGGAAGAGTGGATAAATGACCAAAAGAGGAGTACACAATGCAAAAACAGTTTTTATTTAAAAATACAAGCAGGTTAGTAGTTGTATGACTACACTAACTAGAGTAGACACAGACACAGCTGCTGGTATCGATTGTGAAAATAGGTAGGTTTTATTTAGCAACATCAGTTGTGCATCATAGCACTACTCTTGCAGAGGCCCCCCCTGCATCAAACCTTTCATATTTTTAATTTCACTTTTCCAGCAGACAGAACATTTTCTGTCTATCTCGACAAATACACATTGGCAGCAGCCCCACCGGGTTGTCTTGTAAATTGTGTTGACAGTGTCCTGGGTCCACTAGCCTATTTCATTCACTCCTCCATTAAGAAAAAAATACTGGAATGACATTGGGATGATGTTTAGGCATACTGACTATGGTAAATACAAGCTTTTACCAGCTGACTTTCATTCTGAGATTAAAGTCAGAATTCTGAGACTTTAATCTCAGTATTTCCACTTCTTTTTAATCATAAATCTGACATTAAAAGTCGGAAATGTGACCTCTCATAAGCCTAGACACACATCTCTATAATGTCAGTGTGACTACATCAGGGTGATGGAGACCTCAGCTCCAAAGTGATTGGAGGGGCTTTGCTACTCTTCGTCCTGTGATTGGTCCGCAGTGGTGCCCTTGTTCGCGTCCTTCATCCAATCACAACATCGCAAAGTTCTTGTGCGGAAGAGGAATGTGAAGGAGATGGCCGAAGTTAGGTAGCGCTGTGTTTGGGGATATATATCTTCGGCATGGAGCTTCTGAGCAGGAAGAAAAGCCGGGGGCGGCTGTTTATACTCGCTGTTGTTTTCGGGTGGTGTTTAGGGTCCGTGCGATGTTTCGGACCGAGTAAAGACAGCGAGTTCACGTTCATGTTACCAGCCGGAAGATCCGAGTGTTTCTTTCAAACAGCATTAAAGAATGGTACGATGGAGGTCGAATTTCAGGTAACTGTGCGTGCGCGTGTGTCCTTGTGTACCAGACACTAAGGGGCGCAGGATCCATGCTAATGACTGAGCACAGTTAACCGTCCGTGCTGCTGCTACTGCTGCAAGAGGTGCACGACTGATAATGGTTTTTCACTGGCCGATGCAGATTTTAAAAAATCAGGGCAGCTATTGGCCGATGTATTATATTGTTTGACCGATATATTTTACCGGGTTTCTTTTTTCCCTTCATCTGATGAAGTAAGTTTCGTAATAAGAAAGTGATTTGTCAAACTGGCTAACAAAGCTGCAGTATGTAAATGTGCCATCTAGTGGTGAAAGTGCAGAGTGCATCAGGAAATACGGTGGCCTTTGCATATCAAAAATGATGTAAACACTGTCACAACTTCCCACTCTCTTATCGGTTTCCTCATTCATTATTGGTTTACCAACCACGTTGTTGTAACTATAGTACTTTATCATCATTATCATCATTATTATCATCTTGTCTTCATGTTATGCCTTCTTCATAGTCCATAACTGTTGGTTGTAGAATGCAGCACCATGAGCAGGAGAGTATTTCCATATTCCAAGGGCTAGTATTGAATTTGAAGCTGAAAGGGAGCTGCATCCTGCAATCGACTGTTCTCTTCATAAACATTCTTCTATACAATCTGTCTGTACATCTGCAAAGTTATGGACACTTAGGTTTGTCTGTAGGAACCCTCTCCTCACTACCACAGACATGAAATGTTGTTTTGAGCCTTTGAATGGTTTTAAAAATAGTGATTTGTCTCGGTGTAATGCTATGTCCCATGTACTGCCACTGTAGCTCTTTCAGACGACATCACAAAACACAAAATTTCTCTAAAATCATTCGATTGACGTGATTATGATACCAACACAAAGTAGGAACACGTTATCATCTGAAAATAGACCTAGAATGTCTGTAACTCCTTTAAGCCATTTATTTGCGCAGGAGCATATGTCAGAGTGTAAACTTAGTAGTCGGATTGTGTTTGTTTAGTGGGAGAGCCTTAAAGACAACATTACGGTCTCTCATACAACAGGGTTTTTAGACCGCTTAAAAATGTTTAGCTTGGTGTCCTGATGGTGAAAGCACACACACACCATATACTATAACTGCGGTGTACTTGGGATGTAAAGTAAAAATATAATAATGATAAAAAGAAACAAGGAGAAAATCCTGCTGCTCTGTGAGTACAGTATGAGCTTGTGTTTCCTTCCAGGTGATAGCAGGTGCTGGTATGGATGTTGACTTCACCATCATCTCTCCAGAAGGCGTCCGGCTCATCGCTGATTCTCGACGATCTGACGGAGTCCACCTGTTAGTGCAGCCTCACACGTCGCACTTTATGTTTCAGCCATGTTGGGCCTGTCTGACTTTGAGCTTATTCTCTGTTAATACCAGTGTGGAGCCTACAGAGGAGGGGGATTATCAAATCTGCTTTGACAACAGCTTCAGTCGCTTCTCGGAGAAGATGGTGTTCTTTGAGATCATCATCGAGGGTCAGGGAGGAGATGTGGCTGGAGATGATGACGTGATGGATTTTGAGGAGCCCGATGGAAGCCTGCTAGAGTATAAGCTGGACGACATCCGGGTGAGATGCATGTTTGGGGTTTGTAAGTTACTTAAAAAAGAAAATCTAATTTACCCAGTCAGTTGATCTGTAAGTTCCACTGGGGAAATGATACCGTATCTAAAAGCAAGAGAAAGTAAATAGAATGGTTACAGGGTCATGTAGGAACAAACCATGACAGCTTTTGTCATGTGTAACAACAGTAGTATGAAGACAACTCTCCTTTTTTCCCTTCAAGATTAATTTTTTCTGGCTGTTTGTTGTTTGAATCAAATCATGCTTGCTTTGATTTGAAAGCACCTAAATAAAATCTTTGTGATCATTTTGCTCTTCAGAGGTCAACCAATATGGGTTTTACTATGGCTGATATCAGTGCAGATGGTGCCCTTTTTTAGGGGGGCGATTTTCTCTTTTCCCCTTACATAAAGTAAAATATAACAGTTCAATGAGTACAAATGATGCCCAAACTAGCTTAACTTAAATTTCCAGGTTGTAACTTGTATAAGCAAAACACTGCGGTGTCTCTCTGCCCCTCCTCTCTCACACATTCATAAACACACACAAGCGTATGTCTTACCTTCTGCCTGACGCTTTTCTTTTTATGGTGCTTCTGTAAGTTTTGTGCTTTATATCTCTTTCACCGAAAGCGTTTCTTGTCCAGACTTTGTTCAGAAATCTGGGATGTGGGGCCACAAACAGCAGCAGCTATGTTGTTTTTGGCAATGAAAGCCACACAATACTTTTACATGGATGTTAAAAGTCCTATTTTAGTTGGACTAAGACAGTAATTTGGTTTTCTTAATCTCACATAAACTTGTTTGTCCGTCACAAATCGAGCTAGTCTTAGTCTGACTAACATACTGTGATAATGTGATTCATAGTTGGATTACTCCTGCATGTATATGCTTACTTGGACTGGAGTCAGACATGCACCAAAATTTCCTCCTTGGTCTTTGACCCTGAAGTGCAAGAAGACAAGGTATAAGCTGCAGTACTGTTGCTGGAAATCCTTTGGTGGTGGCGTTTTTCCTTGAACAACACAGCAACTGCCAGAGCCATGCTCGATCTAATTTGTATTACGATTAACATGTACAGCACTTATACAGGACCACAGCATGATCCATCTCACCGTTCATCTCACTGTTCGCCGTTTGCAAACGATTGCCTGTCTTACTTGGACAATGGCCTTAGCTCGATTAAACTGTGCATGTTAACGTAGCGCTAATAGACATTTGATAATGGTGGATAATGGTATAAATAGACATTTGTTTACGTTTAAAAGTTACATACTACATCTATTTTAACACTTGCAGTCTTTTAATCACCTGTGCATTTTGTGTCACATGTATTTTAAATAGAATGTATGAACCGCAATGTATAAGAAATAAATATAAATGAAGCAGATTGATTATTTAAAAAAAAAACAAAAAAACATTTACCCAATCGATCAGTCCAACCTAATAATCATTCTGCTTCACTGCACTTAAAATATATCTCATTCCCCTGTGACTCCCCTGTCCAAAACCTATTACATACCCATCAGCCTGACATACTGCTTCACTGGGTGACAATCTCTCTTTCTAACAGTGATCTCATGTAACTCATCCTGCTGCTGTAAGTACAAGATAACACAATGTATAATCACATCAGGAAATACAAACTAATGTATAGTCTTCTAACACTGGAGTGACAAAACAAAACCTCTAAATCTCTTATTCCGTTTTCTTATGTCGTCAGTAGGGGCAAACTGGCAGGGGAAGTGGGAAAGTATCGACTGAACAAGTCATGCACTGGTGGTTTTGGCTTTATGGGATTTGCTGACAATATATTTATAACGGAAATAGGGTCAGCCCTAATCTTCAGCTAATATGTGTCCAAAGCAAATGTTACCTGTCTACCATTGTCTTGCCAGTTGATATTTTTTTTCATGTGCATCAAAGTCAAAATTAGCACAGGAAATACATGTGTACGCTGAATTCTCTTGAAATGGGCACATTGAGGTGGTCAGCTATAAGCAGCCACTTTTACAGAGTATGTGAGAGCAATTTAAAAATCAGGTTTAGAGATCATCTTGTCCATCATGTCATCTCATTTCAATCCTCTCTCTCTCCCTCAGGAAACCATGGATTCTCTGCACAGACGCTTGGAGCGCAGTTGGCAGATGCAGATGGTGTTGCGGGCTTTTGAGGCACGGGACAGGAACCTCCTGGAAGATAACCTTTGGAAAGTCTCCTTCTGGTCCTGTGCTAGCATGCTAGTGATGCTGTGTGTGGCATTCACCCAGGTTAATAGATTACTAGGATAATCACAAGAGGGTTTATGAGCAATATGAATGATCACAATGCTTTACAACATGGTCTCACTCTGTGTATTCGTCCATTGCCAGGTCTACACTGTCCGGAAACTGTTCGATGACAAGCGCAGGGTCTACACATAAAGAAAACGTTGTGATGCGCATCAAGACAGGCTGGGAAGGAAGACACGACATGTATATTTACTTTTTTTTGTTAACATGCATAATTGCGATCAACTTCATCACTCCTTTGACATTTTACAACCAGTCTTTGAAGGATAAACAGATAAGAGGAAGACAAATGTCCAGTTGGCCATTTCATCCTATTTAATGCCATTAATGTGCCCTTTTACCGCAAACCAATGAGAAAGTCCTTTTTTAGGCTCAGTTCACATAAACAAAACCACAAAGGTTTCATTGCTGCTGGCCTTTGAACCTAATTATAAATTTAAGGTTATACAGCATCACTCAAAAGGTAATCTAGATAACTCATAGTTTACTAGATTACAAGTAACAATAATGTGCAATAGTTACTGGTGTATTTGTTTTTCCTGATGTTTTAAATGCAGCCATTATGTTGGTGATTTGTCAAATGTGTCCTTGGTTAGAGTCTTGTCATTTTTTTTCTTTTCTGAGAGATGTTACTGACTTGTTTGTATGTACCAGATCTTTTTGTTGGCAATTAGAATGTAGGGAAAGAAACTGGTAATATTTCCAGTGACATATGTGTATTGGTTATGCTTCCATACACACACACAGACAGCGTATGAATATGTCAGTTCAGGTATGCATCAATTTCAGTCTGAAAAGAGTACAGTTTGAATGTGTTTTGGAGGATAATAAAACTTGCTTTTATTCTGTTTGTTTACTAAGTCATCAACATGTGAAATGTTGTTTGTGATTTGTTGTCTTTATAATCAGGTTTTCATGGGTGTCATTGAGATTTTTTACACAGTAAATACTTGTGATGAGAACTGTCTTTTTAAATTAAAAGTTAAGAGCTCAAAAATGAATAAGCTTTGTTCTTTGTCAGATATAATGCTTTCCATTGTACTCTTGTGCATTTAAATCAGGAGAAACTAGTGCCATTGTAATGTCATGCAGCTCAGTTCTAAACTCAAAATATATTAAAATGCGGGCTGATTTTTGTAGCATACACACACTTCTTTTGGCTTCTCCCTTTAAAGGTCACCCCAGCGGATCATCTACCTCCAGCTTGCCCTGTCCCTTGTGTCCTCTTCTGTTACACCAACTGTCCTCATGTCCTCCTTCACAACATCGACGAACCTTTCCTGTGGTCTTCCTCCTGCCCGGCAGTTCCGTCTTTGTCCGTTTTCTTCACTATCCCTCCTCTGCATGTGACCAAACCATCTCAACCTTGCCTTTCTTTATTTCCACATTGTTTTAAATAAGATGTCCCTCGCATGTATGTGCACTTTGTTTATTGATATTGATCCTTGGGATGTCTGACCTTATTAAACACTTACTGAAACCTTTTACAGAAACAACATTCATATTATATGTCATTGAGATGAAGTTGTTCAGGGTTTGGGATCAACTGGAGGACATGACATACTGTACTGTACACTTGTAGTAACGTGGCATTACGATTAACATGTACTTGTGTGCTTGTTCTTGTGTTTCATTTTCTCACCAATTGCAGACATTTCAAGTGAGGAAAGACACCGGAAAGACAGTGTTTCTGGAGTATTTATAGATATAAACAAAAACGGGATGATTAGTATACAGTATACATTAAATGCTAGAAATACCGTGCAAGCCAAATAACATACATGTATGTACAGTGTTTACTATTTTTTTGTACACCATGGACATTGGTTTTCAGCCTCCTCAACCACTGTCATGATTCTTCTTCTTAGGTGTTTTCTGAAATCTGTAGGTTGTATTATTGCCTTCTACTGGTTTTAATCACCCACCAAAATCTCTGTTCATCCCTGGAATAATTTATACTCATTGTTTCTCAATTTTTTCCTTCTTTAAAGGTCACACAAGGAAAAGGCTACAGGCAAAAACTCATTTCTATAGCTTTAGACAAGAGTGTCTGTTTAGTGTTCCTGAACTCTAAGTGCCATGTTTGTAAAGTGGAGTTGCCTCCTCCAGCTCCTGCTGGCTGAGCCACCCAAGTGTCCAAGCAGCAGCTGTTTCACTCACCAGTGGTTGGGTCGAGAAGGGACTTGTGGCGGTCGCCTGAATGAGAAGACCATAAGAAGAAGACAGTGAGGATTTGCAGTGAGTGTTACAAACACAGGCAGCAAACACAATGGAGAGGGAAAAGTGAGAAGTGGAATTGCATACCTTTATTCATCCTTGTACACCAACAACACCAGAAGCAATATGCAACACTATCTTTACTCATCGTTGCCACCGGCAACCACAGTTACCATGGTGACCCACAGCTCCATCATACAATAAGGACAGAAGGCCATGCCAGGCTGTGTATATTCTTGTTCTGCTTTGCTTTGCCCTCTCTGCTTTCAGGCAAATGATTCAGATTTGAATTGAACTGGTTGTATTATATGTACTATTTTGTTTATTTATAGAAACAGAAGATTGCAAGACGGATACAGAGACAGCAAGAAGAAGCACCCAAAGCCACACCTTATTTTTTTCCATGCTTTTATTCAATCACTTTTTGCAATGTCTGAAAAAAAGGTCCCCTTTTCTTACATTATCTTTTTTTTAACTGTTGTTTCTTGATTACAAACTTATTCGTGTTTATGGCTCTTTTTCACTCAGTAAAGAGAGGTAACTGTCAGAGGCTGGGCAAAGTCATGTACTGTATAATTATGAGTGATGCATATTAGACATCCCACTATTGCTGCTCCTTTCCTTAACCTCCCTCCTCCTACGCCTCATGTTAAGTTGGTCCACAGAGGGTAAATAATGAATCCTATTCATATTTGAAAAAATATTTAAAGTTACTAATCTAAAGCACAGAAATTCCACTGGTCAGTCAAATCTTAATAAACTAATTTGAGCACTTATTTTGAAAATCTGCCAGGAATGTCGAGCAAAGAGGGTTGAAAAAGTGCTGCTTACTGAATGAGGTGCTTATTGTGAAAAAAAAATTAACTAGCAAGTAAAATTATTCGTAAAACTCCCTTTGATATGACATAAATGCACATTACATTATTTTGAGACACATTTGGTTTCAAATGTAACAAAAATTCAACTGGCTTTACCAAGATAAAATCATCAAATTCATCCCTTTTCATAGAAGTGAAAGCAGAGCATGTCATCATGACGTGCTTTGTTAAAAATAAAAAAAAACAAACCTTCACGAAGTTACACAAGTACATACATAATGCATCTGAAATGCACAGACTGAAACAGCATCAGGAAATATAAATGTGTAAACCAAAAGAAATCTAGTCAAGCAAAGAAGGCTCTGAAGGACGAATGACAGTGGGTCGGTTTGGAGCAGCCGGGGGTCTTCTGCTGCAGGAAGAGAGGCGAGAGAGAGAGAGAGAGAGAGAGAGAGAGAGAGAGAGAGAGAGAAGGGGGAAGAGGTGTTGGGGAAGGGGAGGAAGGAAGGGAAGGAGGGATGAAACATGCAAGGGAAAATATCATGAGAAAGTCATGCACCAATGATGCCCAAACCACCAAAAGTCATAACATATGGAACAAGCCTTCACCAGCAATGCCAAAGCCACAAGTAGCATCAGATTCTACAGTATACAGTGTGAGTGTCTTCACACAGTACGTGGAGGGTCTTACCTGGGAATCCCCGGTGGCAGCGCAGGCGGCACACGTGCCGGTCTCGATGGAATAAGAGGCACAGCACCAGAGTTTGGATCGCCGGGGTAAGCCGTTTGCCCGGCTGGAGGCCCAGGTCGTGAAGGGACAGGAGGCACACCAAAGGCTGGTGAAGGGTTGAGCGGGGGTGGCGGGCCTGGGGTGGGCCCTCTGACGGCTGGGGGTCGGCTGGGTGGGGGTGCTGTTGCTGAGGCAGGACGGGATGCTGGAGGACTGAGAGACCAGGACAGCATTTGAATGCACAGTACTTAATTTCTGCTGCTATGAGTAGTCACACACACACAAAAAAAATAAAAAAGTCAACATACTGACTAATGTTTCATAGGGGATTTGACCTGGAAGTTATAACAAAGACACTAAAGTAAATAATGCCATTAAAAGGCAAACAAAAAAGAAACAAATCCTTTACTTAGAATAAAAGTGTGGATTTGAGGAGAGTTGGTCAATTATTGGTAATTTAAGTACACTTCAAACAAAATATATACAATTGTTATTTGGGTATTTTAATTAAGAAATGTTACATATTACGTATTAGGTTAAAAATTTCAAATAATTTTGAACCATGTGAGATTAAACTCAAAAGCAACCTAGATAAGAACAGACTTCTTCTAAACCTATAGGCAGCTGGACTGAGTGAACTATATACTGTTGAGCTGTTACAGAGACACAATGATAACAGAAACAACATCCCTTCTGGATATATCAATGATATACTGTATGCATAGATATTTACCCTAACGCCTGAATACATCAGCTTTGCGATGAATGAAACTAAAAGCATCTCTTTTACATGCACTTACAGGCCCTTTTAATGGGTACACTTATTGAATAGCATTTGAATAGAGAAAAAAGGTGATTTAAGTGCCTCTGAAAGTGGCACGGTGGTTGGTGCCAGACGGGCTGATCTGAGTGGTGAAAATGCAGTTGATGTCTGAGCTTAAGAGGATTATAGTCAGACTGGTGCAAAATTATAGTAAGGCAACAGGTACTCAAATAACCAATAGTTGCGAACAACCAACATATGCAGAAGACCCTCTCTAATTGCTCAACATGTCTAAACTCAGGTTACCACAGGGGGTGCCACTCCTGACACTTTTGTTTTGCTGATCAGATTTATCAAAGTATATGTTTTTAAATCTCAGCAACACAAAGGCAACACCGTGGTATCTGTATTAGAGACATTATAGTAAGAATTCCTGCATGTTTTTGGCAGTTTCTCACCTAGGTTCCTTGGAAATCCAGGTGTCGTCTACTGGTGGAGGCACTGGGGTAGAAATAGTGGTGGTGCTGATGTCGCCAATGATGACCAGGGCTTCTTTCAGAGCGTGGTACATCCTCAGCATCTCATCTCTCCTCTGAGCCTGCTCTGCTGACTCCTCCATCAGACTGCCCTGGTCTCCTGCTGAGTACAGGTAGGCCAGCAGCTCAGAGTGGATGAAGTCCTTTGCCTGAAGCAGAGAGAGGAAAAAAGGAAGTTGCCTGGCTTAGTAAAGACAATAGACAACAACATTTACAACTATATTCTCCTGGTCTGATCTGTGAATCCCATAAAATGCTGAGTATAAAAAAAGAGACAGATGAGGCAGAGGACATACACTGTTGATCATGAGGTGCATGATGGTCTTGGGCATGAGGTCTCTGATGGACTTGTTGACGATGCCGATGTAGGAGTCCACCAGGTTGCGAATGGTTTCCACTTGTCGTTCCAGCTGAGGATCCATGGACACAGTGTCGGGAGGAGTCATCGCATCGTCATTCTCTGTCTTGTAAAAACCAAAACATTATATCATATTATTTAAGAGCATTAATTCAAATACATTTCAAGGCACATTTGTTTTGTTGATGATAATATTATATCTACACCACAGCAGGATTTTTGCAGTAAAGCTTTAAAATAGTTTTGTAAAATAGTAAAAGACCTACACTTTAAAATGAAGAAGATACACAGAGGATGAATATTTGATCCCTAGCTGTGCACTTCCTGAAACCACTGGACAGCATCATTATGGTAAAGGATTTTACCGAAAAAGTAGGTAGGTTCACAAGTGAGGTATTACTCTAACCATAATATGCAATACCCATATTTATTGACAAACATGTTTTTGTTATAAACAGAGTAATTCTTAAAATGACATGCAGCATAGTGACATAATTTCTTAAAATTCTTAACGCAAAATGAAAAGAAGTAACTACTTTGTCTCCACAAATCTTCTCTTTTTTATTATGTTCTCTCAAATCTGATTCCTTCCACCAAAACAATATGTGCAGCTATTAAATGCTTTTGGTCTTACAGAGCATGACATAAATCACACTCATGTGATACATTCAAAACAATACAATCAAGATTTATGTCATTATGTTACATATTCAAATATGTTTCCTTTCCCTCATTTTAGAGAAGTGTAGGTAAATAATTTTACACACAATGTAGCAAAACTACTTAAACCGTACGTACAATGAGAAAGACAGCAAATCAAATGAGTGCACAGGTACAAAAGATTAACAAAGGCCACCCGAGGCTTCTTAAAGACTCACACGTTTGATGTGTTTTTGATGTGTGCTTTTTTTAGAGACTAACTGAAAAGGGTGTTGTATTTTGAAGCTCAGTGTTTCTGCAAAAAGTGCTAAATGGTAAAATTGTCCAAAGACCTGTGACACTGAGACTCAGAATGATATTTAAGTGAGAATTTAGCAGTTTGACCATCACGTTGATACATACATTGAAAGATTTCAGAATTGTGAGCATTGTTTTGTTAAAAATCTGAGTACAATCCTGAATACCTGGTCCTTCTCTGGGTAAACACCAGCTCTGAGGAACGAAGCCTTCCAGCTGTCAACATCCTCCTGAGTGTCACACGCCAGCTCAATCTGACGCAGGTCTTTATACACGTTCCTATGACAGACACATGCACAACCGTTCACCAGACATGTAACTACTGTACCTACAGTACATGCGATAAACACTGTTGTTTTACGAGAGGGTGCTATCGTTACCTCTGTTCGGTGTTGAAGATGGCAAAGACGTGTTTGCTGGACATGAAGCCTTTCTCCACATCTCTAAGCTTCAGGTTGTCCAGAGGCAGCATGTACTTCTTCTCTTTCTCCTGAAGAAACGCAAATGACGTAAGTGTTAGACCAGCTCAAAACTGCAACTTCGCGGGATTTCTTTACATCAACAAGTAAAACCGTGAATCGTAAATAAAGTTTTACTGTTTTCCTATAGTAATCAAACTAAATGTCCAAGAAAGACACAAAAGTGTGCCACAGAAAAGAGGAAAAACTACACATTTGAATCAATTTACGGTCCAGACAGCAGCCTTACCTCCTCATCTTTATACCAGGAGAGAGACTCAGCAGTCAGGACAAACCAGTAGTCCTTGGATCCTCCCTTCATGATACTGATGTTGATGGTGAGCCAGCCTCTGCGGATGACCTGCACAGCAGAGCCCAACAGTTAACTAAACCACACAAGACAGCAGCAGAGTAAAGTGGATGTGGAAAGCAAGAAAACAAAAAAATTAAACCTAGGGCCCAAAAAAATGTTATCACGATTCAAATAAAGCATTGAAATGAGTCAATATCTATAATTAAATACAGAGAAGTGTCACAAATTTCACAATTTTCTTAAGTTCAAGCAAAGTTGTATCTCAAAGTGTGTTTGCACAGGGCAAAAACATTAACTCATTTTTTTTTTACATTGATGCTGAAGAAAATTATACACATTGTTATTCAATGAATGCACAGCCCGAATGAAAGAAAGTTCACAGAAATGTAAACAGTAAGGCTGGAAACTGCACAAGAGCTGAGCGAGAGCAGTCATCATCAGCATCAGAACAAAAGTTCACGGTGCAGTCTGATCAAAGACAAACATGGAGAGTCAAAACAAATGGTGACAGCTCCCTGTGAAGAGTCACCTTCTCTGCATCCTTCTTTTATGCAAGACAGACAGACAAGAAGAGAAAAGCAAGAGACATTTAGACTGAGTATGGGCTTTGTAACCATGCGTGTATGTATTTAGAACTGGAGAATGAACCTCCCAGATAAACAGACAACACATCTAGGTGACACAAATCTACCCACAGATTCGGACACAATAAATAGTCTTCTGGTTTTTAGATGTCATCATTTGGAGGAGGAGGAGAAGAAGAAGAAAAAGAGGAAGTCAAAGAAGAAAAAAAAAAAACAGCACCAGAAACTTCTCCGTGTGAATGAATCACACATTTAACAGATAAATGTAGCTGAATCATAAAGAGCTTCTCTCACAGGATGATTTTAACTAAATTTGTCACGTGAATCTGGCTGCCCTGTTTTATCGCTGAATGCTGTAAATTTTGATATTTTTTCATTCTCTAGTTTCAGAAAACAAATTGTATAAATGTTATGACAACTTCTGTTATCTCAATAAATTTGGCTGTTTGTTGTCTGTCAGTGACACAGATTTTAATCTCAATGAAAACTTTCTAGTAAGGAAGGGTATAATGATAATAATAATAATGGAGCTTAAATCAACGAGCTTTATCAACCAACATAACAAGAAGGTTTAAAAAAAAACAGAGCATTTACAACTGTTTTAAAAGTCCAAACAAAGTTATCAGTTGGCTGAAAAGCCTAAAATTTGTATAGATACAAAGAAATGTGTACTTGATTATTACTGTCCGTATTGTGAGGTGTCACATCACAAATGATTCATGTTTATAAAAATTCTGTCAGAGCCTGGAAAAGACATATTTGTGTGACAGTAATCCCTGCGTAAAGTCAGTGAGACAGGGTCAGTGACAGGATGGAAGAAGACAATTTCACTTGGAACGTGGCATCTGTTTCACACACTACATACGCAAGTGTCTCACTCTCACTTCCTTCTACTTCAGCGAGGAGCACACATTTTGTTCGGCACATGGTGCGACTGACCGTTGACTCCCCACCCACGCAAAGAGGAAGTGACACATGAAGGGAAATGAGGAGAGAAGACAATAGAGGCACAGACAAGAGTTTGTAAATGTGAAGCAACAAAGGTCAACAACAGAGGTGGGCTGAGGCGGCGACAGAAAGAACCATAAAACCAAAACAACAGGAGAATGCAGTAAATGTGGTGCTGCAGTGGTGAGCAGGATCTCTGTTCAGTGTCTGTGTAATCACCTGATTTGGCATGACTCTCTTCTTGGTAGCGTTAGCAGCAGTCCTTTGTTGGGCACTGCACGAGAGAGGTAGAGTCGGAAATCCAAATGAATGAATGGATGAATGAACTTTATTTGGACAAATGAGGAACTGTCAGTGAACTGTACACGAAGGTGAATAATAATAATAATAATCAGCAACATTATGCTAAGCATTTGCAACATCACAGCAGAATGAAGCGATCTAAAAGCAAATGGAAACAAAAGTCGGAAAGAATAATCGCAACACTGCCGCTTCTTTACATTATGCTTCTTTACTAAAATGCTAAGACAATCATTCTGAAGCGTTTCGCTTCGGTTACCATATTCACATAAACAAGGCAAACAAATCAGTGTCATTAGTGTACTGACAAATTTATTTTACTAAGCATAGGATGAGAGTTGCAAATTATTAGCATTTAATCTGCAGATGGTTTAATCAATAATAATTTAGTTGTATAATTATTTAAAGAAGCTGAAACTGGTGAATATGATTTTTTTTTTTTTTTTATCTCAGAATGATCAACTGATTAACATAATAGCCAGTAAATAATTTAGTGTACTCGAGTGTTGCAGGCCTAAATGGGACACCACTTTTTCAGACCTCCATCTCCACTGCTCCAGTACATAAATCAATAACTGTAGCTATGTCTTACTTGGCAAATCCAATAAAGTCTTCATGGTTAGTGTTGATGTAAGAGAGCTCAATGTCAATCAACAGCAGCACCTGCCGAGCAAAACAGAACATGGTATGAAGTGAAAAACAACTGTATGGATAAACCACACACACACAGACACACGCAGTGGTTTCCATGACCTCAGAGGACATTGCATTGACTTACATCCATTTCCTGGAGACTTACTCTAACCTTAACCATAATTAGTAATGCCCTGACCCTGACCCTGACCTTAACCTAACCTTAAAGTCAGCCTAACTAAAACATGTCTTCACCTTAAAATATAGTAATTTACATTATGGGGACTTGAGTTTTGTCCCCATAAAGAAGACAAGTTCCCATAATGTGTCTGTGTAAACAGATTTAGGTCCCCACAACATAAGGAATACCAGGTGCACACACACACACACACACACATATAAACTTGTTTTCTATCTCCGTAAGAAAACCTCATAGACATAATGCATTCCTTACCCTAACCTAATCTTAATTCTAACCCTAACCCTTAAACCAGGTCTTAACCCTGAAAAAGGCCTTTAACCTCACGGGGACCAGACAAAATGTCCTCACAAAGATAGAATTAATTATTATTAGAGACACACACCTGGTCCTTGGTCTTGCTGTCTCTCTCTCTGATATAAGTAGTGACGATTCTCTCTGTTTCTTCTCTGAGTCGAGGGTACGAATCCAGCTGTAGACACACACACACACACACACAAATACACACATACACCGCTGCAGGTACCGTGACTTCAGGATACAAAGCGTTCAGTATGAAGGCTTACAAAACACTATAAACACACAGTGTATCCATACATGAAGTTCTGCCCAACAACCCTACATAATAAAATATTAGAAAGAGGTTTGACAGATGGAGTGAGGAGGCATGCACTGAGATCCCTGCCAGCTCAAGATTTCTTAGCAGTTGTGTAAGAAGACAGTGAATAAGCATATTACGATCTCAAGCCTTTGGTGAGTTTGATTTTTCAAGGAGGAATTAAAAGAAAAATCAGCTTAAAGAGTCTGATTGTGCTTTATTACAGGTGTCAGTGGTGCAGTAAAGGTCGTATCACGGGAAATATGCATACAAATCTCCTTCGACAAAAAAGGGTAAAAAAAAACAGCCACAGTTGTGCCATTTCTAATCAGCCAAGTGTGGAAGTGGGGATCTGTTTTGATCAGTGGGGCAGGATGAGGGGTTGTTATGACCCTGTCCAAAACCTGGTATTAACATCTGTCCTGAGTGATCCAACCACAGGCAGACGGCGCTGAACGAGTCACCAGGTCTCCATGTTAATACCAAGTCTCGATGGGGTCCATGTTGATGGTAAGTGGGCAGGTTATGGTCCAGGATCAGGGAGGGGAAGGTCTCATTAGAATTATCATGTAACAGGAGACCATAGGGAGCGGTGGGTGTTGCGTGAAGCCTTAAAGCAGTGGAGCAGGGCAACAATCAGCAACACTAAACAAAATCAAGTTAGTTACTTTAAATTTTGACTTCCTCTTTTACTTTTCTGGACTGCTCTATATCACTCTTTCCCCTCTATATCACTCTTTACTCTCTCTTTCGCTGTCTATCTCTATCGCTACTGATCACTTCATCAAAATAGTGTGTCTCGACTGATCCCGTTTACCTTTTCAGTGCACTTCCTGATCAGGGCGACAAGCTCGGTGACGACGAGGTCAACGCATTTCAGACAGGGGTCTTTCAGCTTAATGACCTGCTTTTTCACTATGGCCTCAAACGCCAAGTCAGGGGTGAACAGGCCTGTCCTGTGGTGAGGCATCAACGGAGTCGGATGTTTAATGTACGGCAAGAGAGGAGGTGGTGTATCATGGGTCATGATAAGGAAAACGGGAACGGAGGTAGAAAAATGGATGCCCAAGTAGAATGGGATGTTTTGTAAAGAGTTTCAAGATAGAAAAGACAGAAGGAAATGAGGAGAGTGACAAAGAAAAAATAAGTGTAATGGTTAGTTCTACTTCAGAGCAGAAACAAGCTGCAGGATTTGGAACATGTTCATTGCAGTTTTTAACTTCTTGTCTGTGTGTATGACAGAAATCAGACTACAGTTACAGTGTTTTTCGCTAATTTAATGCTTTCACATTCAGCCTTCTGTTGGATGAATTTGTTTTTATTACATATTAAATTGTGTATGATTCCCAGAGAATGAGTCCTAATGATTATGCTGGTCCTTTAACCTTTCCTCTATTGCCACCATCTGGGCAAAATTTGAAAGTGTGCAACATTTTATCTGCCTGTTATTATTCTTTTTAGCGTTAAACATTACACCTGCTGAACATCCACAAGTTTACGCTCTGACATTTGCATCGAATGTCACCTTACAGTGCCACAAACACAGCCATCAACTCTTAATTCACCAGCTTAAAACCAAGCCTGCAGCTTGTTTTGCAATGAACTTGTACAGGAATGTGTAGCAGCCTGTCTGCTTCTGACACCACCCCAGTACAGCCAGGACATTCAGCTACATCTGCTGATCGCTGTGCAAGCAAACCCCCAAAGCAGGTCTGTTTAACTAAAACTATCCACCGTATTCACTGTGGCTTTACATATCTAACTGTGAAGCACCGAAATGGTTCCCAGCAGCCTTAAAGATGCCCAGTCTCTGTGCTGTGTGCATGTACAGGTGTGGCAGCCAGGCAGGAGACTGAGACCATGTAGTGATACCTTATTGGTGCACTGTCTGACTGTGTTGATGAGCTCCTGGATGACCAGGTCGATGCATTTCAGACAGGGCTCTTTCAGCTTAATGATCTGCTTTTTCACTATGGCCTCAAACGCCAGGTCTGGGGTGAACAGGCCTGTCCTGAAGGACATAGAGACAAGACAGGCATGGAGCAGGGGAGGGGGACATCAAGACACACAGGATGAGTGAGAGACAGGCACAGAGATGGGAAAGACATGAGCAGACAGACACAGAGGGAGGGCAGGTGAGCAATAGTGGATGAAAAACTGGAGGAGGTGGAGTAAAGAAGGAACATAAAATCCTGAAGCAGGAAAGACAAAATGGCTAGCGCACTGAATGGACACGTAAGAAATGGGACAGACAGTGACAGACTTGAGGTCTTCTTGAAGCTGAGTTTACACAAAGATAAAAGCTGACAGACTGGTCAGAGGACAAGTGTGATGTCCTGATTGCAGACTGTCTCGACTTGCCTGACTCCATGGATGTTCTTGATGGCATAACTAATCTCTTTCCTCAGCTCCTTCTCATCAAACTCCATCTGTGGCACAAAAATGACAAAGATTGAATGTGTTCTTCATAAATAATAACACAAAGCCAGATAATAGGAACTGTTGTGGGTTTTTTGTGGGTCCTGAAGTTATGCAAGTTTAGGCAACATGGTTGCTGTATTAAACAGGTTGCTTCATCCCCACTGTAAATACAAAACACAGGGCATATTATTAACTCTAAAGGAACATATGTGTTTTAATAGAAATAAATAAAAGAGAGCAATTATAGAATTAATTATGCCTATTTATAAATATACAGGCACCAGAAAACATTTGTGTCAGTTCCTGTTTGGTCACTATTATAAACACACGGCAGTAGGAAGATGCCAGGAAGGACACAAGGTACAAGGTTGGCTTTGGTGTTGTGCTGTGTAAAATTAAACACCTCTGTGTGTAGATAACACACAGAGGTGTTGGAAAAGCCCATCCAGGTGGCCAAGAGAAAAAGATTGAAGTAAAGCTTATGGGGATCAATATAAATGTGAATGTAGCTGTTTTTCTATATTGTGCAATCAGCTTTAACTTAATAAGTTTAAGCCAAGTTGATTGATTGATTGTCCAGGTTTAAGTATATGAAACATAATGATTATAATGATAATGTAAACAGAATTAGTAGCAACAGTCACCTTCACAAGCTCAAAGGGAAAGCGCTCATGAAAGATGCGGTTGATCTTGGCTCCACCAGACAGGTTGGAGGTGTCCACCTGGTCTCCAGACCCTTCAATGCACTTTTCAAAGTCAACGCCAAACTGCTGTACCATCCTGTAGATTGTACATATTGTATGAGTGACATTTCTTAAAGTCTTGCAGTGACATATTGGTGTATCAAATTCTGTGAATGCACTGACTGAAGTAAAGCCTTGGTCTTGCGTGCGGGGTCGTCAGGCCTGAAGTTCTTGTACTCCTCCACCTCCTTCTCCAGTGATAACATTTGGCTTTGTAGTTTGCTGCGTAACCCTGGCAACGTGTCACGGATGTGGTTGGTCAGTTGCTGAAACAAAAAAAAGCAAATGACTTGAAGCAAATGAAATGAATCACAAAACTAAACCTAAACATTTATATCCTGTGATACCCTGATATCCCCACATAAAACGCATCTAAATATTATTAGATACTAATACTAAATTTTATATTATTATTATTATTATTATTATCACTAACAATAATACTGCTGTCATTATTATTATGCTTTAATTAAAAGTATAATTTCTTATCAATAATCTCTGCTGCTGCGTGTAAATGACACTGTAGTTCTATGAATATGACATAACTGATTCTAAACTTGACTAAACTTAAACTTGCCAACTGTTGTATGTTTGCTCCTGGTCTCTCTTCTGTCTCTCCCTCACCTCCCTCTTTTTCTTTCTCTCCCCCCCTTTCTGTCCCCCACCTCTCCTCTGTCCCCCACTTTCCTCTCACCTCCACCGGTTCAGGCAGATGACCGCACATCTCTGAGTCTGGTTCTGTCAGAGATTTCTTCCTGTTAAAAGGGAGTTTTTTTCTCTCCAATGATGCCTAGTGTTTGCTCATTGTGTGAACTGTTGAGTTTCTTTCCTCTCTGTAATATTGTAAATGTTTTGGCCTTACTATGTACAGTGTCCTGATAATGGATGTTGTGATTTGGCACAATTGAATTGAATTAAATTGAATGAGTGACAAACACTGTGTGCATGTATGAACAGGTGTGTGCCTCACCTGATTGAGAGTTTTCTGCAGGTGTGGGGTGCCCATACGTTCTGCAATGTGTCTATACGCAGGATGGGACAGGAAAAACTTCCTCTCTGCGGCCAAAGCAGCACGGATGTCTTTCTTTCCATCGATATCCTTCTGACTACGGTTCACCACCCCGATGTATCCTTGAGGAAAATACAGATGAACAAAATGATTTTTTAAAAAAAGGCAAAGCTCCCAACAACAAGCATATTGAAAATGTTCATTTCGTTTTTTACTTAGGTTTGACTAAAGCATGTAAACTGTTTGCGTGGTCACACCTCTGCGTAGTGGCAGGAGTTTGTTTTCCAAGATGTCTCGTGCGTCCGTCCCCTCGTCCATCAAGTCCAGTTTAGTGATCACACCAATAGTACGCAGACCTGAACAAAAATGTTTTAACACCGCAGTCAGTGAAAGAAACTGTTGTTAGACAGACAGAAAAACAGACAGATGGAAAGAAAAGCACACACTCACCCACAAGATAAAAACAATCTAAACAAAATAAGGAAACATGGTTAAAAAGAACAGCAACAGATACAATCATGTGCAGTTTGGTTGCTGTTTGATATTGTAGGGGGGTGAGATGATATACAGTAGTTCTGAGAGTGGTGTTTGTTGTGAACCAATAATTTTGCTGATTGACTAAATGGGGGAGAGTTGATCAATGATCTGTAGTGTTTGCTCAGTGACACAGGTCTCTCAGTCTCAAGGTTCTGATGCCAAATCCAGGAAGAAGTTGTCATGTGTCCAACCAGGCTGTCCTCACTGCTCGTGATGTTATGGAGAACTCATATTTACATGAAGGAGGCATCAGCTGAAGCACTTCTCATTCACTGAATGGAGCAGCAAAAATGTAGACAGCAATGGTAGACACAGTGGACATTATATCCCCATGACTTAAGCAAATTTAACTACTCTTAGCACAAAGTCAGGCCAAAACAGACACTGCTCTGCTAACCTAGGGAGGAGGATGTTAATTGAGTTTTACACAGTCTAATGACTTCATCTAGCCTGTTCAATTTAAATGACTGGAGTGATGCTTGTGGGGTACTGTGGTCAACTCCTCATGTCACATCCTCTGTCATAAACGCACACTTCCAAAACGACAATCTATTTAATCTGCGGATATTTTACACCTCTTCCTTTAAAATTTGCTCATCATTTCCCATTAACTCTGTGTAACCACAACAAGGGAAATGATGAAGTCTCAACAGTCTTGTCTACAGTAAACACCAAACTAATCAACTAACACATAAAACTGTGTAGCTTGTTAAAACACAAATTATGACTGTGACTGATGACAGTGTCACTGGTTCTGCACTTATTTGGTCACAAATGTTTTGTTTTAATCAGATGAAGGTCTTGAAGCTCATCACCATCAGCGTATGCCCTTTATTCATATTGCATATGAATTACTCATGTGCATAAAGTCACATTTTACAACCATATCAGAATTATGAGCAGCAAATGTACCCTTGAGGTTAGGGTTAAGATAAACTTCCTGTTTACAAAGTGTGATTAAATTATTTTGTAAAACTGCTTAAATGTGTGTGAGCGGAGGATGTGTAAAACATAATTATTATCTGTTATTTCACAGTTAAAAGGACACCGTTAATAAGATCCTCTGGATTAAATGAAAGGGGGCAAAAGACAGAGATAATTACATTTAATTATATCTCTGCTAACCTTATTCAATACATCTATGCTGCTGGGATGTCTTTTAATAATGTAACTGTTAATTATACTGACGAGCCGGGGCCTGCACAGGGGCAAAGAGTACTAGAAAGAAGAAGAGAGCTAATGGTTGCAAGACACAGCAGCAAAGAAGTATCAGTTTAGTGTCAAATGAGAGCAAGATATGGCTGCAGTATATTTAGAAAAACTGCAGTAATAAATTAAGATAAAAAAAACACAGCTTAACATTCACCAAATAATGAGGTGAATTATTCTCTCTCTCTCTCTCTCTCTCTCTCACACACACACAAACACAGAAACAGCCACACTTCCTCTCTCACCCTGAGGGTCCACCTCCTTGGCTATTTTCAGGGCGTCAGAGTTTGCCAGGTCAGTGTTGGCTGGGGTGACAGCCAGAATCAGACAGCTCTCCTTGGTGATGAACTGCAGCAGCATGTCTCGGATCTGGTGCTCGATGTCGGCAGGCTGGTCCCCCACAGGCACTTTGGTCATTCCCGGCAAATCAATCAGAGTCAGATTCAGCACTGCGAGGTGTCGATGGGTGGATGAAAAGAAAAGAAGAAGCAGTTTGGAAAAACCTGAAGTACATCACAATTACTTAGCAAAGAACGTGTATACAATATTACCATTGGGGGAATAGACACGAAGGTTAATGGGGACTGGAGAGATTCCCTTGTTGGATCCAGTGAGACGGTCAGTCTCTGCTTCGATCTCCATACGGACTTCATCAAAATCCACAAACTTGCGGCCCTTACAGTGCAGGAACTCTGCATACTCTGTGGTGAATGAGATTGAAAGAGGAGAGAGAGAGGCAGATTAACTACAGATAAAAATAAAAATTTAATTGAATTCACTAATTGTACTCTTTATTTTTGTTTTCTTTAAATGTTTGCAATTGTTGCATTAAAGTATTTATTAAGAGCATGTCTAACAACGATTCAGTGAATTCACTTACATTACAAATGTGGAGCCATATAGTGCATGGGCAGCCATATGAAAGATCATGTGCACATTTGAGTGTATATAATTTCATTATCTGTGAACCATGCTTGTGATTGTAGTGCATTTAATCCAAATCAATTACTTTTTTTTTCTCATAATGTCACATATTGTAACCTATTGCTCGCGGCGTAAGTGGACCCCTGCCTCAACTGACTCTATTTCTTTATAAGCCACGATTTAAGAATGCAAATTTAGAACTTGCCTGCTTTACTGTTAACCAGCTGGAGGATGAGAGGACGACGCGTAACAATGCCAGATCCTCTGGGCAAAAAGTCCCTGAAGGAAACAAAGAAGTTAAGTATACATAAAATATGTTTACATAAAGATAAAATACTTAAGCAAAAGAATATTGGCAAGCAAATGACTATTGATATACAGTATGTCACTTGTCAAATCAAGCAGTCAGAGCACTGACCCTTGGTTGATTGATGACAAAAATGAAATCAATTAAAAGTCTTTCCTTTTAAAATGAAGCTGAATTACTAAATCTGTGTCTGTTGGTGCCAAACAGGCTTCACTTTTAACTACAACTGCACAGGCCCTTTATCTAAGTATGTGCATTACTGATACAAAGCCATGACTGACTTACAACCTTATCCATTATAAACAAAGAGATAGACATTTTCCTGTGTTTCCTCTCCTCACCACATACACGTTCACGAGAGTGAAAACTCCTGTTCAATAGAACTGTCATAATTTCCAGGTCACTGACTACACATCCCTCCAAGCCATGTGAATATGTCTGTGTCTCTCTGTCTGTGTCTGTTTGCCATTAGGTCAGCAGCAAAGCTGAGAGTCTTGTTTTAGTGTAAAGGTAAGCAGGAGCCCCCCCCCCCAAACACACACACACACACACACTTATTGGAACACACCCTGTGCCTGTTGTCCACTGCTGACAGAGCAGCCAGGATGTTACACAACTGTGATTCCCATCCTCTTTCCACATCTCTTCCTGTCACTTACGAAACCACATCACAAATAATACAATTATCATGGTTCATCAATAAAATCCTGGAGTCATGCTTAGTGAACAGCTCCTGCCAAGTAATTGGATGGTTACAATGATTCACATGTGATGAAGTGCTACTATTCTGCCTATATTGTAAAGTGTAATTAATTTCAGATTCCAGAAACAGAAAGTGAATTAAAAGCTGGTCAGAAACATTATATATAAACTAAAAATTGATTTTCTTTCACCTCATAGCTTGCAAATATCTACCAGACTGATTTTCCATTTCTTACTCCTCAACTTGTTTTATTTGAATAATTATTAGAGGCCTAAAAAGATAAAACTCTTCAATATTGTGAAAGGAAAGGTATAAAAATGGGGGGATTTTTTTTCTGATCCCATAAACGAATCTTAACACCCTAGTTGTAAACCACTGGCTTCTTACCAAACATCAAAACCTTTTTGTGGGTATGTGGCACCCACTATGTCATACACACATGACAGTGCAGCTGGTGACATCACCGATGACCCCAGCACACACATATCAATGCCCCTACTGTCTCCCCCAGCCACTGCTTGGGAATCGGAGACAAAAGGCAAAAGGGAAAAAAAGGAGACATGGCAGCCTCATCAACATTCCCTATCTCTTGGACAACAAACAAAATCATTCTTACATGTCGACGGGTTAAGTGCTCTCATTTCTGGGTACCTTCACAGAGGAGACAAAAACACACCACACTACTGCAGCTATAGTATATCGTCAGAAGATTAGGCCTGTGCTGCAGCAACACCGCCTTGTCTTCTTCCTCTTCCCTTTCCACAGTGAACCCATTTCATCCTGAGCTTGGTGTGATATGTTTACACTGAAAAACTGCCAAAGTGACTCCCACATTGCTAGAAACATTGTTACAAACTGACAAAGTATCTCCACCTATTTGTCATCAACGGCTCACTTCGTCTTACCCTATCAGACTCATTCATCGACGTCTCAAAGAGAAGTGTTTGCATTCTGGCAACTCCAGCTTTGGCCACTTTTCATTTATATTGTTAGTGTAATGCAACGGTTATTGATTCATCTGACGGTGACCTCATCAATCGCACCAACAACCCTTTTGTGTGTCACCCTTGAAAGTAAAACATTGACCTGACCTGTGTAATATGAGGCCCATAAAGATGCATTTACAACAGAGAAACAGCTTTTGCAAATGTTTGACAGAATGGGACTTAATATGAAGCACGAGGGCAGCTCACATGTTTCTCTGCTGAGCAAATGATTAATGATAAAAAAATACTTTAATTAAAAATAATCTGAGATGGTTCACCGCTAAAAAAATTGCTATCACAATTAGTTTGTACATACATTATTTCCATTGACTTAAATTGTTAATAGTATATTGCAAGGTGAAAGTACTCTTTCATATTTTAAGCATTTGTTAATATAGAGTATTTGGTTTTCACTTGTTTAAGTTCTTAAATTTTGTTAAATATACGTCTTTTTTTAACAACCTCTGGATATTTGATGGTAATTGTTCAGTTTAATGTATTTGTTTGCTTTCTACATCAATAGTATTGTGTGGTCATGCAGTAAATCTTTCATTTTCAGTGTGTTTAGGTGATTTATAATAATTGTAGGTCACAATTCATTTGCCCCTCGTTTAAAGTAAGGGAATATAAGTAATAATTAGTTGATTAAACTAGGTAGTGGCTGGTTTGTTTAGTTAAGATGACATTGGGCGTTCCAGAAATGGCAGTAAAAGTAGTCAGAAACATTAAATTATGCACAAATGTGCTGTGGTCATGATTGTGACTTGGGTGTCATTGTTTACACAGTGGGTTCTTACTCCACATAAAAAGTTTGGGAAACATATTAATGAACTGAACTCGAACTGAACCACTGTACTAATCTGTTTTTGAGACTCACAGTCATCAGCTGTTCTGCTGCGTAAAATGCGTAATTATCAACCGTGAATAGCTTAGCTCCAAAATGGAAAGAATTCGTTGGAGGGGAAAAAAAACTGTAGGAACTGGGAGGCACCGACACACAGAGCGCGTAACTGACTGCTTAGCTGGCGACTTTTACGCAAAAGCCTGGTTGTCATTACAAGAACGGAAACAGTCACAAACTGAGAAACAATGACTACACTGTGTCAGATGAATCCAACAACATAAAAAACTGTACAACCTGCCCACGAAATTCTCCAACACGGAGCTTTTCCCTGCGCTCTGGCCGCCGACCACCGCTATCTGCGGCAGGTCCAAGTTGCAGCTCTGGCCGATGGAGCTAAACGCGTCCTGGAGCTTGTTGATCAGGGGAATGAGGTCTTCCATTCCCCGGTTTCCCATTGCGGCACCTCAGTGTGTGCAGCCGCCTCTCTCCGGCTCTGCTCCCCGGTCAAAGACAAGATCCACAGGGTCGCTCACACAGCGGACCTAAAGTTCCCAGATGGCACAGCAGTGCGCCTCAGTCTAGGTGCGTCTGTGCCATAAAATTACAGTGAGCTTCAGAGAGACGAGTCCTGACTACGGTGACGTTACAAACTGGACGACAGATGATAAAAGTAAGGACATTAGACTAAAAAAAACTTCTGTCATCATCCGGTCAGGCTACACCCAGCCTCCGCTGGAGATTGTGGCTCCGCCCGGTCCGTCAGTGTGCGCAGTCATTGGTCAGCGGAGACGTCAATCTGTGCAAACATACATGTTATAATAGTTTTTTTCTTTCTGTATGATTTGTACTTTGACAAAGCAGACAAAAGGTATATCTATATAGTACTATATTGATTTAAAGTTCCAGGCTTTGATATTTAAAAGCCTTTACTGTTATAACTTAAGCATGCTTTCCATATGTTTGTTTATGTTAGTGTATTACTGCTTTAAAATAATAAAAAAAATGTTTGGGTTTCATAGTCTTAGAAAAACCATTCCCTTATTAGAACCATCTCCCTTTGAGTGGATTAAACAAATATAATGACAATACTTTTAAAGCCTATTCGTGTTCAATTTTTAATTTGCTAAATGAATGTCTCAGCCTTTCCATAACATTAGGGAACAGATTGATTCCTAGCTGTCAGTGTTGAAATGTTCATTAAAGTAGTTAGTAGTTAAATTATGGTCCCTTGATCCTGAGCAGGTTTATTATTTCCTACATATGACTTACACCTGTGGTTTGCACACAAGCAGGTTTGACTAAAATTATACATCTGTTTTGTTTGTCTTTTTTTTCTTTTTTTTAAATATTTATGTATTTATTTATTGTATCTGTATTTCTGGTCAGCTCATTCCAAAGTATTACATTTCCATGCAGTAGAAAAATAGTACTTAGCAATAAATAACTAGTAATTATAGGTTATAACTGTAGGTTATAAAATAAAATTCATAGACAGTCAAAGGTGTGTGGTTTTTCTGTCTCGTTTGGATATTGCCAGATCACTGATTCTGCCACAAGAGGCTGCTGCAAAGCAAAACAAGACATTTACAGAAAATAAGTCTCAATTTGGACATACCGTATTTCAATATCAACTTGATAACAAATGCACAAAATTGTAGTTGGATCATTTCAATGAGCAATCAGCATTCAATAAAGTATCGAAGATGGTTTGAATCAGAAAACTAAAGTTGCATTTTGATCATTTTTAAGTTCAATTTGATGTTTTCACGGAGGAGCTACTGCAAAAAAGTTTCACCAACATAAATGCTCAAATTCATTTCAAATCTAAATAACTAAAATTAACCTTTAGGGACTTCATTTGTGTGATACTCACATTAGCATACTTCATTGAAGAAACACTAGAGATAGAAACTTAGTTTCAAAGCAAATTTCAAATGTATTCATTTATAATAATGACAGAATGTGTTTTTCAGCTCAGCAGCAGCTGCTGAAATCATAGTAGAACTTCCTTCTTTAGAGTGGAAAGTAGAGCAGAAGATATACAGTTTACTTTTTGCTGACTCAAACTATAGACTAAGTCCTATATTCACACCACACTCGATATTGTGACAACCAAATTGTTAATACACACACACACACACACACAATACATTTAAGCTGATAAACATTTCTTTGTGGGAAAGGAATGGAAACCCTCAACTGCCTAAATATACATTAAAAGACTGAATATGTTATGGTTCCTCAGGCTTTTTGACTGTAGAATATTCAGTCCTGAGAACCACACACCGACGAGTTTTATCAGGATGTGCATTTCTGTCTGTTGAGACAGAATCTTTCTGGAAGCGGATGCTGGCGTAGTGGGGCTGGTCTGAAGCAGGGCTGACACAGGTGTAAACAGACGACAGCGCACCTCCTGATGTCGCCTCATGGTTGAGCTCCTGTATCTCCTCATATTGGGGATCGCCATGATTTTCCTGGTGAGGAAAAGGGGCAGTGGCCGATGAGACAATTTCGGATGATAATGTAATTCACATACTGTATGAAAAATGTCATTAACATAGATACAGACTCACCTCTGTGTTCATGCCAACCTTTGATGAGTTCCCTGAAGGACAACATGTAAAGACAGTTTTATTCACAAGCATTGCCTCCTTAATTCAGTCCCAGCAATCATTTTCTCGATCAAAGGATAATCCAAGACAAAATGAACAAATGTGCAAGACATGTCAAATTCTCACCCTCACTTTGTGTCCTGAAGCGACTGTGTCTGTAAATTACAAGCACAATCACAACTATTATAATGACTATTAGAACAGCCAGACACGGTATCAGAACCTTGGTCACGCCTGCAACAAAACAAAAAACAGAAAAAAAAGGCTCAGTAACAGTGAGCTGCCAAAATACAAGAGGAAACAAGCCGCCACTATTATTCTGTCATTTAAATGAAGTCTGCATCCATGCCCTCGCTGCAATTATCTGACAGCAAGCCATTAATCACACTCCAATCATAGACACTCTCACAGCATTTAAGGTCCATTTAAGTAACACTCCTCCCTCTCTCACTTGTCGCTATACCAATGTCACCTCCACCCCAGCCTCCACTTTTCTAGATCAGAGTTTGACAGGATCAAATGTTTTTTTTTTAAAAAAATATTTAAAATTCTTACATTTTTCAATTAAAAAGCTTCATGCAACTGAATGCCCCCCCATTTTCCTCTCACCTCAACCTGTCAAGGCAGATGACATCACATCTTTGAGTCTGCTTCTGTCTGAGATTTCTTCCTGTTAAAAGGGAGTTTTTTTTTTCTCTCCACTGATGCCTAGTGCTTGCTCATTGTGTGAACTGTTGAGTTTCTTTCCTCTCTGTAATATTGTAAAGGTTTTGGCCTTACAATACAAATAAAATTGAACTGAAATTGAATTAAATTGAATCCCTGACGTACAATTAAATATGAGTTCACTGAACAGGAAATGATGCACAGGACTGTGCCTTGGCATTTCTAAATTCACTCTCCCATGGGCTGACTGCCTGGTCTCAGTCTGTAGATAAGACCCTTGAGCAGGGGTTTGCAACATGTGGCTCTCAAGCAGCGATATTGAAAACCTTCCAAAACAAACTTGTGTTTGTCACAATAAGAGTCATGTCCATCTTTGGATCCACATAATTATGTCAGCAGGTTTTTTCAAGCATGAACTACATACAGTAAAATCAAAATAAGTTTTTTAAAGTGGGTTACCTTTGATTTTATTTACAATAATGAAATATCAACAGTTTGGTTTTTCTAGTTCTTAAATTTCATAAATGCAACAAACTATACTGTAGTTTTTTTCTATATAGTATATCTAAATAGAAACCTTATATACATGATGTTATCATCATTTTATGGGTCAAATAGGTTTTGTGGCTCCAGGTTAAATTTATTTGAGTGGAGAGAAGCCGAAAATGGCTCTTTTAATACAAATGTTGCAGACCCCCGGCCTAGAGGGCCTTGAAAATCTTGGATAGAAAAGGAAAAAAAGCTACCATCATTGTCACATCTTGTCAAAATACATGATAACTTTATTAATTTTCACGATATTAAACGTGTATATAAAGGTGTCTTTGCCTTTGCTCTTCAAATCTTGCAACTTGCTACCTGTTCATTTAAAATCAGCTGCAAACTTAACAGTTTTTAAGAGACCTTCCAAATCCTAGTTGATTTAGCAACAAACCTGCATGTGTGTCTAGTTCTTGGATGTAATGTTGAATGGAACGTTTTTTTATTGTGCTGTTTTACTTTTATATTCTCACCTAAATCTATCTAAAAAAAACAAACGCAGGTACATCAGAGTTTCTTTTTATGAACATCCACAGGATTCATGCTTAAAGCAGAGGACGTGTGTGTGCGTACTGTACGTGTGTATATGTGTGTGTGTGCGTGCGCGTGTGTGTGTGTGTGCAGTAGAAGTGTTTGCATATGAAGAAAGGTTTGTTGGCAGGAATCAAAGTGATGAGTTCACCTGAGTGTGACTGGTCAACATGGAGGCTGGTTACTGCTGTTGTCCATGCAGCTGAAAGGCCTGGCCTTTTGTTTTTGACCTGGTTTCCCTCTGAGGGTGAAGGGAAAGAGACATGAAGACAAAAGTAACTTACTGCATGCAAAACAAGGGCTAGGTATCAATCCTCACAACATTTGTTGAACTTTCTCTGTATCACTCACAATGATGTTTTGGTACCTAAGGAGTTAATCTCATCAGAATCAGTCAGCAAATAAGCATGCAGCATACTCTTGGACCTAAATCTGACAGTGCTCATTATTGGCTGTCTTAAAGCATGCAGGAAGTTAGGACTAGAGAAAGAGCTCATTTGCTAAAGGAGAAGAGGAACACAGGGTACGACACTTGCGTGTGAGCGTGTCTGTGTTGTTTTTTGAGGAGGCTGCAGCATGTTTACTGAATGAAAGTATGAAGGTCAAAAAAAAAAGATCTAGAGTGCAGGGAATAATAAATTTGAAAGCAGAAAGTTGCTCCATTGTGTGGCTGCAAGAAGACAACCTGGCCAGCTACAACTTAAACATTTCACCACAGTTTTTAGTGTAAAGTGTTGTTGTTCAGAACTGAAGAAGCCTCTTGGATGAGAGGCGAAACGTACTTCAAGAAATTCAACTAAGTCCAGTTGCCTTTTTTGTTGCTACACTTTTGGTTGTTTTTGTAATATTTTGGCATAAAAAAGTATCAGGCACTGCTGCCAGGGTAACGGCAGGTGCTCAGTAAACTAAATCAGGACTAAAATCTTAACTCTAAAGCTGCACCTTTGTATAATTATATAAGCCTATCTAATGTTTTATGTGTTCAGTTGTAATTGCGTTCAGTTGTAAAGAAAGGTAATATCAGAGCATGTAGCACTTGTATTACAGTGATAGTGTGAAGTATTAAATTTGCCGGTTTACTCACCCACGGAAAGGTGGATTTCTTTGGATCCATTGCTGTGACATTTCCTATCAAAACAACACCAGTACGTTCCAGCGTCCGCTGGTGTCACATTTTTGATGTGCACATAAAAGTGCTTCAGTCTTTTGTTGTCCCTTAAAATAAACCTGCCTTCAGCCATTTCTCTGTCATCTTCTGTTGTATGTATTAACAAACAGTTGAAAGGATCCTCTCCCTTACACAGGAACTTTGTGTTGCTCAGGTTGTTATGTGGGTAGGAGCACTTTATTAATGCGCTTTTCCCCGTGTGACTCTTTACTGTTGGTGTAACATCATCCCTGTCTGACAAAACATAAATTCAAGATCAAGACAGTATTATGCTATGGATTAAGTGATATTTTTCAGAAGGAGTGAATCCGGTTTTTATGTGTAAAATGATTGTTGTGTCGGTTAGTTTGGGAACAAAGTGGATGATTAAAAGCAGATACTTACTTCTAATATGGAGATGGATCCTAGACAGACAATGAATGCTGACTGATTTCATAACAGCGCACCAGTATGTTCCAGTGTCTTTGTGGTTCATATTGGAAATGACCACAGTGTAGACGCTTTTCTGTTTATAGTCCGTCAATGTAAACCTGCCCATTTGGGTGCGATGTGAAGTGTGCGTTGATATCACATTTTTGCATTGGGAGTCTCCATCTTCTCTGCAGAAGGACTTCACCAAGCTTTCTTCCCCTCTCGGGTACGTGCAGTTGATGGTAACAGACTCTCCGACGTGAACCGTCTGCCACACTGGTGCACTGACACCTGCCAGAGAGTTGAAGAATGACAGAGGATGAACTCAGGATGGACTCACTCAATCTAAAGCTGTCATGCATACATTTAATTTATTACATGCAAACCATGAGGTCACACAATGCTGATTGATCTCCTTGTGTGACTCTCCCAGTGTAGCACTCTTTTCTTTTCATGTCTGTGGAACTTTTTACGCGAGCAGGCGAAGTGGATGAAGCACACAGCACGAGTAAATCTGCCTGTGTCTGCGCCTCGCAGCTCAAGTTTCCTGGACACAATCTGGGCAAGTAACGTTAGAGTAAACATAGCTTACTCAAGTACTGTCAGAAAAAGTCAGTTGTCTCTGTTGGGTCTGGTTGCCCAGCAACAGCATGTTTATCCTGAATTAGGACAGACTACTTCTATCGTTTGAGCTTATTGTTTTCTTAAGCAAAATGGAAGATGGAAACACTCAGCTGAGGACCTCAGTCCGGTACAAAGACCCACAAAGTACAATAATGCTCTACAGTCGCCTTTGCAGGAGTGAGCGTATAGATTAAAGGAAACAATAACTTTTATAGAAACATAAATGATGGTATGAACATGATTGGTAAGACTAGGTGGGGAGTGGCCATGGTTTAGACTTGGCTCTCCCTTGTTGGTCCCTCGTCGTGTGCCAAGTCCCAGCCTCTTGGCACAGGACCAGCCAATCTTCAGGCGCTGCTTCCGGTTGTGTCCCTCCTTTGTATCTCCCTAAGCTAACTGCTGCTAACTAGTCTGGAGCCAATGCATCTTCCCTGTGATAGAATGCATGATGTATCCTGATATTGTTTAGGCTGTGTTCATCTTATCAGTACTTTCTGTACCTATTGTACTGTGCAAGCATAAGTGAGTGCGTAAGCAGTGTGTCCTTGTGTGTGTGTGCGTGCGTGCGTGTGTGTGTGTGCATGTAGTAGATAGCTATATATGGCCAGTGTAATACATGAGTCAAGCATAATAAGAATGAAAACCCTCACATCTCGCAAAGCACTGTTTCTGTCACTCACTCTCTTTCTCTCTCTCTACAGGGGGAAGTAGAGTTTCTGCACGCTTAACATTAACTTAACATTACACATCTATAGGTTTAATGCCAACCAAAGTCCAATAGTTTTATTATATTATTACTATTATTATTAGACATTTTATTATTTTGTATTATATTTTATTATTCTTATTGTTTTTACATTTTCTCCCATCAGGACTGTGTGTTTATGCTTTAATGATGTAAAATATAAATCATCACATAATGTAATAATGTATACTGTAGGGACAAAAGTATACATTATTACATTATGTATAATGTATACTGTAGGCACAAAAGTATTTAGGCAAGTGACCATATACATTACTTTAATATTTAGTTGGTCCTACTTTTGCATTTCTAACAGCTGGAAGATTTTTGTTTCTATGGGAATTTGTGCCCATTCATTCTGTAGAGCACTGATGAGGTCAGGCACTGATGTTGGATGAGAAGACCTGTCTTTTTTCTCCATATAGTGAATGGTGTTCGGTCCTGATTTGCACCCGGGTGACACTTTTGTCACAGAGAAGCAGACACAGAAAAGTTTACAGTGAACTAAATAAAAATAAACACAATTCAAGCATAATGTAGGGTATTTTATTCATTACAATGCAATAATAAGTAACATGATACCAAGCTGAGTTTAATTTATATTTGATTCGGTTGGTTCATAATGCAGCTGATTACATGTTTTGTAAGAAACACCAGAGTGTCTATTACAGCTGTCAAATAAAATGTAAAGGAAGGAAAGAGAGTTTTGTCTTATCTGTACTCAAGTATAACTATTAATAGTGATACTCAAATAAATTTAAGGATGTCCAAGTTTTTCTCAAGTGACTGAGTCAATGTCACGTCACATCTCTATGCATAATCGTTGAATGATACTTTTTATTGTTATAACTACTTACATTTAATGTTGAAAGGGTCTCCACTGTTTCTCTTCACAGTCTCTGAATTTGCATTTGCTGTTAGAAAAGAAAATGCAATAAGTTGATCTTAACATACTCAATTGGTTCTATCCACAATAAATTTTACATTAAAAAAAAATAAATAAAAAATATATATATACATAAATATTACCTATCATTAGGTAGACGATGGCTGTAAGTGATGTTCTCATTGTTTCCTTCCAGCTTTTTCCAACTCACTATTATCTGAATATAATGGGTCTTATATTAAATAAAATTTTCTCTTTTTTTCTCTCTCCTCTGAACTTCCTGTTTTTACTTTCTGTGAGTCTCGATAATGAGCCTGCTGAAAGAGTGTGAAGTGTGAACCCGAATCAGGAGGGGTGGTGTTAAAAGGAAGGAGTGAGAGATTCAAATGTAGCATTTTTAAAATACAATATCAATTTATAATTTTGGCAGACATTGGTGTGTAATCCCCGTACACTATAATCACTGTTGTATTCATTAGCCTAATTATCTTTTCATGGGAGCAGTTAATCTATTCTTAGGTTTGCCAGGTTGCATTATCAATTCAATCCAACACTACAATCTAAACTGCAGATTCTCTGATCTGTAAACATCATTTTAAGGCGAAGATATGTTTTCAAGATAGGCTGAGGTTAGGGTTATGATTAAGGTTAGAGTAAGTCTCCAGGAAATGAATGTCAATGCAATGTCCTCTGAAGTCATGGAAACCAGTGTGTGTGTGTGTGGATGTGTGGGTGTTTTTCTGTTACTTTCACTTCTCCACCATAACCACAAACAGATGCTCATGGAAAACACAAAACAATGTTCCTTCATCTACTACATCTACATCTACTTGACATGATTTACATTACAGTACAATTTTCACAAATTATTATCATTTATTAAATTATTATTATTCCTGTATAAAAAAAAACAAAAAACAAAATACTTCATAACTATTACAATAAATGTGAATTAGTTTAGCAGTGTGCTGAGACATTACACTAGACTGCTGATCGATCTGTGAGTTTAACAGTGGCGTATGTGACCTCTGCAGGCAGTGGAGTGACACTACAGAAGTCTGTGCGTTTGCTGCAGCTGACAGTGGCGTATAAAACATCGTCAGGTTGACTTCGAGGCTCTGAGGAAATGCTGATGTTGGAATAACAGTTGTCTTTGTGGTCACTGCTGTTGCTTTGATCAGGTCCAGCCAAAGAGGAGATGCTGTTATTCTGGCCATCTTTGTCTACCTCCTCCTTAGCTGATAAAGAGGAAATGATGATATGGTGTGTGTCTTCTTTCAGACTGGATGGTGTTGCATAGACTGTCTTATAATACTTCCCTGTATGGAAAGTGAAAGTACAAAGACACATTTTTAAACTATGATGATGCTACAGCATTCTGCCTGAAAATTAGCAAATCATATATAGTATGTCACGATTTATGCATTTGTAACCTTTGATACTCTAAGTCTTTAATTTCTTAATTTGAATTTAAAGGTCTGGTGTGTAGCAGTTAAGAGGTTTCGCATATAGGAATTAAATATTCTACCTTAGTTTCCTAGATTAAACCTTTTGTAAGAACTTTCAGGAAGGACACTGCCATCTTACACCACCATGTTTCTACAGCAACCTAAACAGACAAACCCACCAGAGTGCACATTTCACATTTAGAAGCAGATGCTTTCTATACAACCAAAGATGAAGTGCATCCTTATATGTGAAGGCAACCGTAAAGGCTGTAAAGGCTACAGTATTGCATTTAGTTATTGATCCTTTTTGCCACTACATATACTGAACAGATTTAGTTACTTTGTTGAGACAGACATGTTGGGTGGTTTGTTTGTGGTGGTCATAGTAAATGGTGTTGAATGAAAATGTGAAATGGCTGACACATTTCTTTGAAAGCTGTAAGACCATCATAATGTGTTTGGCAGAAGCTTGTTTGTAGTGTTTATGTATAGGTTTTGCCACAGGTCGTTGCTGGCATGTTCAGTATTGCTGTTGTCTGCATGAGCATTCTCTACCATGGGTTAAAATAAATAAATAAATAAACGAGATTAGTTAATTTGTTATTTACCAGGAGAAATGCTGATGTTTCTATTTCGATGTTTGAAGAATATCAACAGTGCAATCGCTAGCACCAGCACAAGCAACGCGAGACCTGCACCAATATACACCAGCATCTCTGCAAAAGAGACAAAATGTAACTCAGGCTTTCAAACACTTTGATAACAACACACTTCCATACAATGACTTACTTGTACCAGAAGTGTTGATTGTCTGATCACTGTCATCTGAGAAAAAAAGAAAAATTAAGAAAGAAAGAGTTGTTATATTGTACGTGATGAAGAATAGTGTCTTAAAGTGTTTTTGTCTACGGTGTAGAATCCTCTCACCCTTTATGACTGTGAGGATGACTTCAGTGTACGTGTCAAACCCAACCCTTTCTATCCCACACCAGTAGGTTCCTGAGTCTTCCTCTGTCAGATGAGAGATGGTCACATGGAATGTGTTTCCTCCATCTAAAATGCTGTATTTCCCCTGTGTATCTTTAAAGTCCATCCTGCTACTGATCAAGATGTCTTCATCGCCACATGCACCCTTGCAGAAATATTTGATGTTGGAAAAGGCATTGGCATGGGAGCAGCGTATTGTGATGTCCATCCCCAGCTCTCCAGCTACAGACAGAGCGTCAGTCTGCCACAATCCTGCAGAAGACACACAGACAGCAACTAAAGTCACATCCCAAACCAGCTATTGGTATTTTCTGTCAACTCTCATATTGATCTGATTTTGACTTTTTTGCCAATCAGTGGTTCTTAGCCTTTAAGCTTTTATAATAATAATACATTAGTTTTTGACATTTTTGAGTCAATAAAAAGTAATGGTATTTTACCAAAAAGTCAGTTGTTAGAGAAGAGTGAAAAACTAACCAGTTCATTGTTGCAAGTTTGTGGACAAAAAGAGCTTGTGTAAATGTGTGCTCTGTTATTTTTTTGTTGCAAATCTCAAACCTAGTAAGTAAGTAAGTAAAATGTATTTTTAAAGCACATTTAAACACAGCTTACACTGACCAAAGTGCTGTACATAGTGGATATAAAGAGAAAAGATAAGAGTAATAAATCGATATGCAAACATAATACGAACAAGGGCCAATTATACACTGTAGACTTGATAACAGAGATCGAAGGGGCATGTCTGATGTTAAGTGGCAACTGATTCCACAGTCGAGGGGCATCAACTGCAAAGACTCTATCTCCTTTTTGCCTGAGTTGAGATCAGGGGTCATGGAGGAAAGTCTTGGCCTGGAAGATAACTGGGAATGTATCAGGTCAGAGATGTTCAGTAGTTTGGAGCTTAAAAACCTATCAACAGGATATTGAAATTAATCCTACAGTGGACTGGGAGCTGGTATAAAGATGATAAAACTGGGACAATATGCTCACGTAAATTTAGCATCAGTCAGTAGTTTTGCCACTGCATTCTGATTTTTATGTAACATAATCAGATTTTGAATTTTCTGATTATGCTACCTAAGCTTTAAAAGTAAAAAGAAATAGACAGACAGACAGACAGACAGACAGACAGACAGATAGATAAATAGACAGATAGTAATGATAAATAAAAAGGTAAAAGTAAACTTACCACCCATGTAAAAGATCAATAAAGGATAAACCACCTCCATGTTTTTCAAGCGAAGTGTGTCTCTCTCCTTTGATTTTTCTGATTTCAACCCTCTCTTCTCTGCAACATTTGCGGGTTCCTCTTTGTCCTTACACTTCCTATGTAGTCTCTCTTCCTGTGTCTAACCCTTCTCCAAAAACCACTTATGATGTGACAATGCAAAAAGCAATACATCGCTCTCATCTCTAACCTGCACCTGCCTCACTAAGAACATTTAAAAGGTAACAGGCCTGGAAACAAGCAATACAGTAACAATACCAGGTGGTTGCACTTTATTTTTAATTTTGGTGAGATTTATCATAAAACAAAATAGAACACTGCTCTTCATGGTGACTCTTGTCAGCTGACAGACTCTCATTACAGTATTTTATTTGTGCAAAATGCAATATAGCACATTTTACAAAAAAAAAAAACACAAAAGAAATATTGATTTACTTGCTTAAGATTAACTTTTTTCAAATCATAATTGCGACTGTAATAATTTACTCACCAAGCTGTCTCAGCAGATAAACAAATGTGTAAAATAAAAACAAAATAAGACCAGGTTGTAAATGACAAGATGAGTCAAAAGGACAGACTCATCAGCTGTCACTCTTTTCCTTGATTCCCAAAGGCTCATCTACACAGTTTCTTTGAAGCCTGTGATAAACATGATCCACAGAGCTGCTGAGATCTAGGTGCTGATAGTGGCAGATGTGATCGGCTACATCCACATTAACATATGAGATGGCAGACTCCCGCTGCCGTGAGGTGAAGTGTGAGCAGAGGTCAGGAGGTGGCGCTGGCAGAGTTGGACAGTCAGGACATTCTGGAGCCGAACAGGTACAGCATAGTTCAGGCTCAGTTACCACACCGGGCATCATTGTCTCATAGTCTGATGATGTCTATGGGGAGAACAGAAACCCTCTGACCGTGAACTGCTTCTTCCATGACAGAACAAAATAATTATCATGAAATGTTGTTCTTTGTTACGATTCAATGTGAACATTTTTAAGTAATGTAGATATTCCACTGAAGCTGTTAATATGAATCAGTGTGTGAGGTAATTATTCAGAGACTTCACCGTAAATGTCTTGATGCTTATTATTTCATTCAACTGGTATGAAATGCCCAAGCTTTAATTAAAAGTAATTTACATAAAGACCCTAACAGAACAGAACTGTTGAATGGTTTTAACTTATTTGCATTTGTCTGATTTTCCTTTTGTTTATCATCCTATCCATTCTTGTGCTTTTAATGTAGTTGTGTAAGTGACTTTGGCTTTGTGGCTTTATGAAAAGTGCCATATAAATAAAATGTATTATTGTTAATATTATTATTAATAACAATATAATAATATACCGTAAACTGCTAAATGACCATATATTTTGATGAGTAGAAATCACCTTTAAGAAACAGAGAGAATCGTGGCGCTGACTGCCTTAATATTAATTTTGTGAAACCATGTGACAATGGCATTTTATCATACACATAGTCCATTCTGACCGCTGTAGAAATATCCTTGCCTAAAGGTCATATAAAAGGCTTATCTAATATATTCATTTCTGACAATAAACCCTCCTAAATGTTCCACACTGGTCCTTTAAAGTAGTGGACTTAGTGCCATTGTCATCACTTGAACTAAACAACAAGTATGCAAGTTTCTGTCACAGACAAACCTCTCTGTTCACTCGCGGGTTTGCTCTTTGGCTATTATCAGCCTGCAAAAGACAGAGTGCAAAGAGACACACAAACAGCATTGCTGCCACACACATCACTGCAGTCAGGAACAGTGGCATGTTGAGCTCTGTGGGAGAGGGTGAATATAAATAAAGTTCAGACGCCACATACCATGTGAAATTATGAATAACATGAATGCAAATGGAAACAAATGGGATCACTCACTGTCAACTGAGAGGTCCCTCGGAAAGTTGGTTGTTACTTCTACTAAAGTGTGAAAAGACAAAGAATACAAAGTATTTCCACACAAGCCACCAAAAATCAAATTATTGTTTTGTACATGCAGTTGTAATTACCCAAAGTTTCTGCGCAAAGAGCAACATTTTCACAGAAATTGAAACTTGAGAAAAAAGGAAGATGTAGATTATAAGAAATGTGCACCTGATTCAGTTCCTGTTTACAGTATGTATGCCCTGACATGTCACAATGCATATTTATATATAGATTTATATATATATATATGAATCCTGTGACCTGTCTTGTCAGTATAATTACTGCTATGAGTGCCAACTGTCCACAGACCAAATTTTATTTATCTAGATTAAATGTGTGAAGGCCAGGCGATTCACCCTGTGATTCATTGTGACAAACTGTACCTCGAGAGACATTCAGTCGTATGATACTAATATGATCAGGGTGTAAACTGATGTCCACGCCGCACAAGTATGTCCCACTGTCGTATGGGACGAGTTTGTCCACTCTGACAATGAAGAAGGCTGCGGTGGTGTTGTCGTACAGGGAGTAGCGTCCGTCTGTCTCCCACTGGTTGTGTCTGTCTGTCCATATCAGGTGATCGTCGATGTTGTCAGCGTGGCAGAGGTACTTGGCATTGCTCTGCAAGCTGTGTGGATACTCACATCTGAAGTGCAACGTCTGACCCTCCACACCAGCCACCAATGTGGTTCTGACACTGATCACAGCTGTCACAACAAACGGTGAGGTGATTATAAAGATCGCTGCATGAAATCCATTTGATAGCTTGAGTTCATCACAGCACCTTGCATGCGGCTTACCTTTGATTTGCAGTACAGTAATGACGGCAGTCACAGTTGTTCTACATGAGATCCAGGTTGCTCCCATCACTCCCAGTTTGCCTTCAGGCCACACTGTCAGATTCTCTGCTACAGAAAGCAGGATTATAAATCCTGACTCTTTGTTCAGTCAGGTGCAGCTTTCATGTCCATGTGTCAGAGCCACTTCCTCCTTCATGCACTTTCATGAACCTGTCCACACATAATACTGAAACTACAAATCGAAAATTGTGAACCTATGAAAGAAGCAAATAAATACGTTAAAATTACAAAAAAAAAACAAAAAAACAAACGCATTATGCTTATATTAAAAAGTGGTGATGTTAAAGACTGATAAAGCACAACAAGAGTGATATAGGAACTTATTTAAAATGGAATATGCAGGATGTGTTCAGGACTGATGATAGTGCTATACAACACATAAGAGACTGTTGTGTAAGACTGAAACAAAGGTGAATTAGGAAGTCAGCCGCTTGTTGTATGTTATCACTTCTTTCTTTCATAAATTGTTTACATCTGCAGTATTAAAAAAATCAAATTTTTATTGATTCAGATCATATTTCAAGAATTGTTTTTAATCAAAGTATTGCTCAGCACACATAGCACATGAATGTCCTTTCACTTTATTATGAGGCGATGTTTTCATGTTACATACGCAATTATATGTAAATGTATTTCATTAACGATTCAATCAAGAGAATAGATTTTATTTCAAATTCCTAAGAGGTTCACACACTGAGGACGCAGCATCGAGATCAGTTATGAGATCAGTGTCTTGGATCATTCTTCACACATTTAGGAGGAACTTAGAGCTACACCACTCTGACATGTTACAGGTATCATCATAAAACCTTCTCTCAGCTTCTACTAAGAAAAAAAAATCCTTAAAGACCAACAAATGTAAATTTTCATATAGTGCTATGGTGTTGGATTGCAACACTGTATATTCAGCTTTTCCTGTTATTGTACACTGACTGATCTAGCAGAAGTCGCACTGCCATCACCCTTATCTTCATTTTCAGTTTCCCCAAATGTCAGGTAAAAGTATAAAGAAACTCAAACACATGCAGTGAAAACACATTCCTCTCATTTCATTTAAAGGTCAAGTGTGTCAGAATTGGTGACTAATGTCTAATGTCTAATTGTCAGACCGCAACAGAGGAAGGATGTAAACACCTTTTCACAAGTCCCACTTTTTCTCTGCCCTTTCCTCTTTCATTCTTTGTTGGTTTATGCATCCGGTTTATGTTGGCGAAGCTTTTCACTTGCATGGTAAGCTTCCAAGGTTCCATTTCAAAATGTGGAAAAGTCAATTCAGGCTGCTGTAGAAGCACATCACCTCAAGATGGCAGTCTCTGAAAAGCAAGGCCCTTACCTCAAATTTACAGTAAGTAATTTCTGTTACTAGAAGTGTCTCATTCAGTGAAGGATGGTGGGAATTCATATCTCACTGTCTTGTTTTGGTCCCCTCATGCTTTTCCACTTTATGGGGAGAGCATTTGTGGCAGAGCACAGCAAAGAGCAACGAATAGTTGTGATTCATTCAGTCATCCGACAAAAGGGTCTGGCTTCTAACACTGATGTTTCGAGGAAGGTCTGCACCAGATAATTAAAAGGTGACCAAAATGAACTGTTGCGTTATCATGAATAGAAACATGGATTTCTATGGATTTCAAGTGTAGAAAATGTTTAGGCTAATTTAATTTAAATAAATCTAAATTTAAGTGTCAGAATGTGTAAATATATACAAGTACATATAAAATCCTTATTTTTAGTCTACAAAAACAGATTATTTACAAATAATTAAATACAGTGTTACAAATACTTACTTTTTGGCAATAAATGCACACTGGCCCTTTAACTGTCAAGAAAGGTTGCTTCTCTAAATGCACAAGTGCACAAGGAATTATGGATCAAAACAAAGGCAGATCTGCGGGTCCCAGTATACCTTTGTAAATGCAAAAATAGTTACAGTGAAACACAGTTGCTTGTAAGTGGAGGAGTAAGTCATAGCTGTCCATAAAAACCATCGCATCTTTGATATGAACTCAGATGATTCCTGATAAATCTAAACCAAACCAAAGCGATGTGGACCTGGACTCAGATCTGGAGTGATCAGATGAAGGAGAGCTCTTATATTTGTCTGTTGCTTTGCTCATAGCATTTCCCATTGCTGCAGGTGTATTTGTATGTTTTCTAAGACGGTCATCATCTGTTCTTTCAGATATTATCGGTGGCAAAGGTTTGATCTCCAAGCTGATATCAAGGTTGTTTTGATGATCTCCAGCTGGACATCTTGAACCTGCAGTGCCTTTTGAGCAGCAGAGGTTTTCATAGATATGCAGTGGGACGCTGCATGCTGCTCCCGTGGATAAAGGTGTTGGTGGATCCTGTTTAATGTGCTGAGCAATTGAGGCCCCCTCAGATATTTTCTTATTGGACTGCATTGCTTTGTCAATGTCGTCATATTCGCAGTTCAGCTGTTGAAAATGGCAAAGAAAAAAATCTGCAGTTTTACTTTTTACCACACAGAATCTAGACTCTATTTAGAACGTCCTACTACTAACTCTTCTGACAGTAGGTTTATATTAAACTGAACATCTGTATAAATTACAATTTTGAGGGGTAGTTGCGTTAAGCATTTCTATTTAATTCAAAATAGACAAATGCTGTTCCAATGACTTTTGGAAAAACCCTCCTTATATGTTGACCTCAGAAACTAGGAAAAGAAACTTGGTCGTTGGTGGTTGGCGGTTTTAACTGAATCTAACCAGTTGTTTGGAAAAAAAGCCCTCATGTTTCTTCAGACTTTAGAGAGATACTGTACACTGATGTGTTTGCGTGTCTGTTTCATACCTCTCTTTCATTTGCACTAATTAAGTCTTTGCTGTTGGAGCAAACTTGTGGTGGAGGTTTTGAGATTCCTCTGCGTTTCCTGAGCCTCGTTGCCAGCACCAAGACAGTGAGCACAACAACACCCACAACACCTGCGTACAACACGGTGCCTGTCAAAAACAAGAAATTACAAACAAAAGTGTCCATCGCCAGCTGATATCCATGCAGTGTGTACACTCTTGGACAGAAACTCACCTGTGCTCATGCTCATGCTCTGTTCTCCTGCATTAGTGTAGTTTGAGGCTGTAAGGAGGCTATCAATTCAGTATCAATTCCACCAATCTAATCAGTAATTTATATTTGAAAGGTTTTGGATTTAATATTCTTCTTCTGACCTGTGGACTGGTTTGTAGTCCAACTGGTGCCTGAAACAAATGTTGTCAGTGTTGAGGAGGAAACATGCTCATATGTCCACGTGGGAGAAATGTCAGGTATGACAGTTGCCTTATTCACAGTAACTGCTTGGGGATCAGCGGGGGATTCAGATACTGTACATGCATGAAAAGAGAAATGAAATATAAATAAATAAATAAATGAATAACATTTCAAACAATGCAGTCTTTCATTTATAATTCCATTACAAGTACCCTGTGATTTTGATATAACATGATATAATTAGACTGTAATGATGCACCAGTGTATAAGCATTACTCTGTGTATGTGTATGTGTGGGAGTAGCTGCCTTGTAATTGTAGGAAATGTACAATGTTCCCATTAAAATTGTAGAGATGTCCAGATGTCTAAAAGACCAAATTGTAAAATGGTGTCCCTTTCTGTGTCTCACCTGTTATACACAGTATGTGTATCATAATGTATGTAAACAATAAATCATAAACTAAACTTACCATTCAAGCTCACAATGGGCTCTCTTGAAGTGTTTATTATTGTGTAACTATTTGGTTTTTTTTTTTTTCTTTGCTCTTTACTGCGGAAGGCATACATGTGTTTGTATATGTATGAAAACATATACAGTATGTCTACTGTATGTATACATGTAAATAAATTATATGTGTTCCTCTTTTTTGTATGTAATGGATTTATAAGCATTTGTTCATTAAAATTATTAAAATACCAATACATGAACGGACACAGCTATGTAAGTTTGCATGTCAAAAATATTGGTGAATGGGGAATGCAGAAGGAAAACTAAAAGTAGGGTTACAAATAATTCAGTGTAATAGTGGCACCTCAGTGATCTTACCTTCCTTTACAGTCAAGCTAACCTCAGTGTATGTATCCAAACCCGGCCGGTCCACTGCACACCAGTATCTCCCAGAATCTGACAGCTGGAGCTGACTGAAGGTCACAGTGAAGGCTCCGTCCCCTGAGTCAACCAGAGTTATCCTCTCCGACTCTGCACGTTCACCAGATTTCACAGTAACCAACGTGTCTTCAGCTCCTTTACACGGATCTTTGCAAAGGTATTTATTGTACTTCGAGGCAAGTTTGTGTGAGCATTGGAAAGAGACCTGTCCCCTCTCAAATCCCTCTATATCGAATCCCTCTGTCCATGTTGCTGTACAAAAATACAAAAAGTGACAAGTCTTTCAATGTTTACAAAAGTAAATGTCCATATCGTAGGAAGACACTTACCATATAAAAGACAACAGAAGACAGAGAAGGACTTCATTCTGCTTGATGAGGTGTCTGTAATTGTTTCTCAATCACAGGAGTCTCACTTAAGGCTAAGTCAACATCTGTTTGATGAAATATGTGTGGACTGACAGCATCGAGCAAACTAAATAACATTGTTACCAGCACGCAACTGTTTCACCTCTTCCTGTGGTTTTGATTGTACAGGGGCAGAACAAGTGCATATGCACACGCCAAACCAAGAGAAGAAATTCATACAGTGAAACTGCCTACACAGTGTCAGTGCCATAATGTCTTATTATTTCTTTGTATTTTTCAGTATGCCCAGCAGAGCATAACACTTTTTGTCACAGTTTTAAAGGAACTTGAATTGTCTCTGAGAGGGAGGTTGTTTTTTGGCCATTCTGTTTGTCTGTTAGCAGAAAAACACATAAAGTAGAGGACAGATTTTAATGAAATTTTCCAAGGATATTGGTTATGGCCCAAGAAAGGCATGATTTGATTTTGAGGTGAAGAATGAGACTGATCTGCCTTAAGAGAGGTTTGTGCTCTCTTTCTCTAGTTTGCCTTGTTTCTATGTATATAAAAACATATGAAAAGATAAAGCGAAAGGTCTGGTGTATTGGATTCTGTGTTGTCATTCAGGTACAACGTATAACCCTTTTTAACCTAACAACAGTTGTGTTTTATTAAGCTTCCCTCTGTGGAAGGCAGGTGCTTTGCCAACAACCATAGGTGCTCAGTTAGTAAATCCTTAAAATAATGTGGAAGAGGTTGGTGGTTGTAGAGAATTTTCACCAGAATCTTCCTTTAACATAAGCACTTTTACTTTTCTACAGTGGTTTATTATCACACACTTAGTACCAGACTGGTGAATAAGGAGCCAGACTTTTTTTTATTGAAGAGACTGAAAACAGATGTAGTGTGGCACTTAAGTTCCTTTTTGACAGATGTGTTAAAGACAGTTAACATGACACTTTTACACAGCAAGGTCACATTTGGGCATCTGATGGTTTTGTATTATGTAGGAGATAACACATATTTATGTTTTAGGGAAATGGATTAGATAAATATTAAACTAATATTCTTCAGGAGACAACATGTAGTTTTGAAGAGCATGTTAAGCTTTGTTAATCAGTGTTAATTATGCACAGGCAATGGCAAAAAAACAGGCACCATGTTATATTATTCACTTTGTAGTAGCAATAGATTTCACTTTTATCTATAATGTAAAAGCAGCATGTACTGTATGTGTTTTTGTACAGTATTTGCATCAAAATACCTCTTTCATTTCCTATTTATTTGTCCCACTGAGGTTTATTTAACATTCTAGAGGATGTACGGGACAACAGGGATGTCACTGTCAGTGCCAGTGTTACCACAGTAAGAAACTGCATGATACCATAGAGCATTAGCTCCCTTACAAATGTAAAAAAAACAATGCACCAAGTACCTGACATGCAAAGGAAAAAAAATGTGCAATCACATAGAAATAAATTCTAATTGTCCTTAATTTGATCAAATACAGTGTAAAGTGTAGGATGGGATATCAGCTCAGAAAAAGAATTAGCTCTGCTTAGTCCAGAGTTTTGGGATCCAATGCCTGGTAGGCGGCAGAATACTGGGAGGGATCCTGAGCACTGGACTCTGGATCCTGTTCTAAAGACTGCAGCTTCACCATGCCCATAGTGGTGACGCTGCCACCTGCATTTTCCTCACAGTAATCGACCTGTGAATGAATCAGATTCCTCATTAAGGTTCATTTAAACAGTCATTTTGAAGATTCATACTTCATCTCGAAGTTATTGCAGAATAGCAGAATGGACGCTCACCTTGCCCTTGTTTGCTTCAGATATGCTTTGACCTTTTGAAGAAAAAAAACAAACACACACACCAGATTCATTCAAATCTGAGGGGTACACTGCTTTTTTGGGTTAAGATCACACTGTGGATTAAGAGGGCATGTACTGTATGACAGGAATTCTCAAAGTGGGGTTTGGGGGTCTGCGACATAATCAGCAATAAAATATGAAATGACTACCCCGTTGACTGTGTGTGTCTCCTCACCTGAATTGCTCCTCCAGTGTCCATAGAATACAAGAGGGATAAGTGCACAAACCAGGAGAGCCAGGCTCACTGAAATAATGATGACCACTGTGGTGTCTGCAAACAGCAGAGTCGGGTTTGTATCTGTGTCATTTACCTTACGACAATATGGCACAATCGTCTTCAAAAAATAATCAAGACAGTGAAGCTGGGTTTGGGTTAGAAACATACACACACAGACACATTGGTTTCCACAACTTTAGAGGACATTGCATTGACTTACATTCATTTCCTGGAGACTTACTCTAACCTTAACCATAATTATGAGTGCCCTGACCCTAACGTTAACCTAACCCTAACCTCAGCTTAACTTTAAAACATGTCTTCACCTTAAACTGTTATGGGGACTTGATTTTTGTCCCCATAAGGAAGACAAGTCCCCATAATGTAACTTTGTAAACATATTTAGGTCCCCACAACATAAGGAATACCAGGTACACACACACACGTCTTTTAATGTGAAACTCTAAACATAATTCATTTTGTAAAACAAAGCAAAATCATCCAAGTATAAGAAAAACTCATTCAAGAGGAGTGGTGGTGGGGGGGGTGGGGGGTGAGTGAAATTATTGACTAAAGCCTTATTAATTAGCTGAACTGAAGCTTGTAATAGGGACTCAGTATAGCTGACATTGACTGTGAAATACCTGTGAGGTTGACGGTTGCACGCTTGTTTGTCTTGTCAGTCGTGGGTAGTGGTGCTGCCTCTTGGGATGATTCAGTGGTAGATTGAAAGTGAAGATATCCCGGAGGAACAGTGGGAGCTTTGAAAAAGCAGGGCAGAGGAAGCTGTTAGTGCCTGTGCGTGAACTCATGTGACACTGTGACTTCCGTAGTGAGAGTGAGGAAGCATCACAAGACATATATTAAGGGTAAGTATAATAATTCCACACATTTGAGCCAAACTAGTTCCCAACGTGCTAGCTACATGAGAACACTGTTAAGTTCAACATACATGTTTGATGACTCGACAACCAAATGTACAGGTCTATCTTTAAACATTTTCTGTTGACTGCACAGTAGTGTTCAGTCATTTCTATAGTTTCACAGTCCTACATTTCATAAAACTTTGGTTTCATATAATATTATTAATTCTGAATGAGGGATTTATCCAGAACAGATGCTGGTTACATCTAACTAAAATCTTACCATCCAGGACTAAGAGATTGATATTCTGGTGCAACATATTAAAGGTTTTCTCTACTCCACAGCAGTATCGGCCAGCGTCCATTCTCATCAGCTTCTTTATGGTGACGTTGAAGACCCCGTATCCTTTGTTTACCTCCATGCTGTACTTCCCCTCCCCGCTGGTATCAGACCACTTCTCCGTTTCAATGACAATGTTGTCTCTGGAGCAGACTCCTTTACAGAAGTACATGTTGTTGGGTTCGGTGTTGTTGTCTTTGGTCCAACCAACAGAGCAGTGGATGGAGACCTCTCCTCCAACATGCCCGCTCACTTCCAGCACTTCTGAAGTCCTGACACACACAGCTGCTGCATGAACAAAAAAAAGAGCCTGGTTAGACAAGTGCGGAGTCATCAAACTCCTTTGACGGGAAAACGTTGTGCATTGATACTAATTCAGTCTCTTTAACACTGTATAGTTGTTTCTTAATATTTCTGGTGCTGTCTATTTGTTCAGAGGTGACAGGCTGCAGCTGGATAGATTAGTTTTCCACAAAGACTGGAAAAAAGGGGAAGCCCGGCCTATCATGCAACAATAACAAAACCTATACCAACAAGCTTAAGGCTAAGTAATTAACACATTTCACTTATAAGTATTTAAATTAAACAAGATCTATGTAGTGCCAGATACAGCCCAATAGCCATTTTCACACTTCAACCGAGTTCCTACCGAAAACATCAATACCGCATAAGCTTGGCGTTGTCTGAAGTGAATTGATGTTTTAAACTAAGAACAGACTAAGAAAAAGACTGATACATCTCGAAGACATATTACCATGCACCCAGGAAAATTACCAATCAGTAGAGTGTAAAATGCACTGCGATGCATGACCCAACACCAGCCTTAATGCAGGTGGTATGGCCTGCACAATTACTAAATTGCTACAAAAAACAAAAACAAACAAATAAAAGACTTAGTTTGAGGAGATTAATTTAAAAATAAAAAAAATTACTCAATCTTTCCACACTTTGTGTTCCTTAAATAAAGCTTTTGTGGCAATGTGTGTGGGCTCTACCTCCTTTTGCACTTTGTATTCTGCCGGCCCTGCACCTTCAGAACCAAAGGTGATTAAATCTTCTATTGTGAATCAAATCCAGTTCTAATTACTTACACCAAGGTCATCTGCGTCAGAACAGCAGGAAAATTTATGGAAGATTCAGGTGAGGGATGTATGAATTGATCATCATCACCAACCCATGAGAGCAAGGCTTGGGCGGCATTTTTCTGTCCAAACTGGGGTGTAAATGCCTGTCAACACACATGTATGAAATAAATAACTGTGGTCACCAAAGAACTGTAAACATGTGCTGACCCAGTTAGCAGATCCCAGCTGGACCCATCAGATTAATAGTGCTGTCCCAAGACAGGCTGAAGATGGTATGAATGTTCTACTACCCACAGACACTGCATTTCCCCTAAAAATATTTTCAACCCCACAGACAAGATAAAGCTGTCATCGACTAGCTCTAGGACCAGACTAAATCACTGGTCATGAGTCAAAGTCGTCACTAATCTTGAACCCAAGGGGCCCCACTTGAGAGGAAAAACAGCATGAAAATCTCATGCTGTATTTTCACGTGGGCTCATCCACAAATGTTATGGTAATTTGAAAAAGGCACTGGTAGAGAATATTCAGGACAATCGCCATTGTGACATTTGTTTTCGCCTTTGCAGTACGGTCAGACAGTTTTCAAGGAAAAAATGTCCAGATTGCAGTGAATGTCTAAAAGCAGTTGAGGGAACAGTGTGGAGCACTAAAAGCACTGACCACAACCCGCGGAGGATAAAATACCTGCTCTTTAACCACAGCTTACTTAAGACGGATGAAGAAACTTCAGATCAGAGCCAAAATGTTTTCAAGACTCTAAAATCTGATTGTATGGCAAGAGAAAGCACTCAGAGAAAACAAATCCCTGACACATTTATTTCTCAGTGTAAAAAAACTCAAGTAGTGATCCAAATCCAGATAACTAACAAAATGTAATCATTTCTTCCTTGGGTCATAATCTAAGTCCCCAAGACAAACACAGACAATAGCATGATCTCCTTATTATGAAGGTAATTATGACTTGAAACAGATAGGAAATAATTTTTGTTGAGTCACATAAAATTCACACAAAAACTTCAAAAAGTACATTCCACTTTTATTTTACATATTTAATTTACATGCTACAAGCTATATATACATATATGTGTATATATATATATATATATATATATACACATATATGTGTATATATATATATTATATAACAATAAAGCATAAAATCATTTAATAAAAAAATGATCCTTGTTTTCTCTGATACAAGAAAAAAACTCACCTGAGAAGCAGTAAAACGCGACAACAAGAAGACTCTTCATTCTTTATCCAGGTTAAAAATGAATCAAGTGAAAGTAAATGAACTCCAACTCATCAGAAAAATGCAACAACTTACACCAAATTTGTCATCTGAGATAAGAGTGCCATAAAACCAAAAGCCTAAAGGGCTGTGTAAGCTGTTAAAGGATATGATTGTGCAGCAGCTTGTTTGTCCTTTACTGATGTGATCAGTAAAGGGGCATGGTTCTGTCTGATTATGCCTCTGAAGGGTCTTTTTTTTTTTTTTTCAAAAAGATAAGCTCTCAAGTGCTCCCTCTTTCTCTCTCATTTTTCTCACACTCACTGTGTTCTGAAGAGCCAGCGTTTGTGTTTGCGTTTGTTTCATTGCACTTTTGTGGTTCTTGCAGTCCCTGTCTCCCTCATCAACTACAGTTGAGGAGATCATCAAACTTAACAGTCTGCTGACTGTGTCATGGGTGTCAGAAGACAAGCTGGGCACTGTCTCACAACGGAAGATCACTGCACTTCAACAAAGAGATCATGTTTTTAACGATATTCTTCCTTACACCAAATATCACTTTAATCTAAATTGCAAGTTACACCTGAGCAGTCAGGTACGATATTTTAAAAGAGAGTGAATTCAAATCATTGAGGCAAGGATGGACTTATCCGCTCTTCTGAAAATATTCATATCTAACTGATTAACTGTGACATAAACATCATGAGTCATTTACATTAGTCACGGTGCTAATGGGGGTTATCCTGTAGCTGCGAGGGAATCTCAAGACTGCATTGTAAGTGGCTCAAAGTACTGTCACAGTTTACTGCTGGTTTAGTTTCACTTCTGAGCTGACTGGCTGTTTCACTGCCTGATGGGTGTTAACAATCTGAGTGGTGAGCTGCTGCTGGATGCAAGATAAACACTGAACTTGGCAGACACTGGACACTTCTAAAATTAACCAGGACTTTCGTTTTGACAACTGTTGCTTACTGGATATTCTATATGCCTTTCCGGGACCTTTCTGTGTAAACCACAGAAAGGGTTGTATGAAAATCCCAGTCGGTCAACAGCTTCTGAAATATACAAATCAGTCATTCAGCAACAAAAATGCCATAATCAAAGTCAATTCTATGCCCTTTCTTCAGCATCCCGATGCTCTGTTTGAACCTCAGCAGGTTATCTTAGCCATGTCTACATTTCCAAGTGTCTTGAGTTGCTGCCACGTGCTTTGCTAAGTTGATGCAGTATTTTGCATTAACAAGTAGTTCAACAGATGTGTTGCAAGTGAGTGTGTAACCACAAATAGTGGAGCAAGAAACAGACTTAAGCTTACTAATCAGAAATGTATCCACATCATATCATATAACAAGTGATGTTATGAATAATTAGGCATTCAATATAATTCTTGTCAAATATCAATATTTTGCTTCCAAGTATCCACATCCTATTAAGCTAAAGACATTATCTAAGGCTTGCACAGACAGAAAAATTAATTAATTTGAAATGATTTCACATTTGGTCACTGCAAAGTCAGAAAATGTTCATGCCACTAGTTTTCACTTTCAGAAACAATAGGATTAGAGACACATTATACTGATTAGTTTCAATCATTTATGGTATCATATGATATGTTGTGAACAGACATTATGTGATTGGCGTACAAAGGATAAAATGTACACAGGGACAAGTATTGAAAAATACAAGTATTTGTTTACAGCACTTTTTTATTGTTTACATTTTTTTAAATTGTTCTTTCAATAACAATGTTTGACAATTCTGTCCAATAACAAGTGAAGCCTTTTGCTGTACCATCCTTTACCCAACAATAACTTTGACAACAACATTAAAACATCACTTCTCACTACATGTGCTGTATGATCTTTCTTTCAAACCAAATCATTTTCCTACACATTCACTCATGCATTTTGTGCTCCATGTCCCATCTGAAGTGTGTAAACAATCATTGGCAAATTTTCAGGTGTTTTATATAAAATAGAAAACCTTCTCAAAAATAACCTATATAACCAACAAGATTTTCCACATGATAAAGCATGTAGTATACTATATACACTTAATTTCACCAAAATATGATCTATTCATAAATTTAAACACACACACACAAAAAAAAAGTCATATTTACATTTGAGTCTGTACCACAGCACTCATTCATGGTGGCCATGAATCTTTCCTTTATTGCCTGGTGGGCATTTAACCTACACAAATCCTAAAAATAAAACATATTGACAAAAATTGTTGGCAGCTTTTTTTCTTCAAGATCGTGGGAGGACCTGAGCGATGGTGTCCCGAGCACTCTGACTGAGCCTTTCTGGGAACTTGACCTCAAACTCCACAATCAGGTCACCTCGACGATCGGGCCGTTTAGGATAAGGAAGACCTTCACCACTAATTCTCCGCTTCATCCCTGGTTGTACAATATCTGTAGTCACGGTCACCGTTCTGCCACTTAGGGTGGGTGCATTAATTGTGCAGCCACACAAGGCCTGATAGGAAATACAAGAACAAAGAAAAGAGAGAAACAGAATATGAGATCTTGCATACTTTTGGGGTGTTTTTTAAAACTGTGTTTAATGAACATATAAGGACTATTACTTTTTACTTACATCTCTGAGTGAGATCTTCGCTGGGTAAACAATGTCCGATCCCTCACGTTTGAACACTGAATGTGGTTTGTCCTTCAATACAAAGACCACATCAGCTGGAATGTTGGTGGGAGTCTCATCACCTTCTTTAGGAAATGTGATTTTGGTACCCTCCTTCCATCCTTTCTTTATCTGCACTTCCAGGATTTTATCTTCTGTCCTCACTGATCGTCCATCAGGGTTCAGTCTTTTACGAGAGATCTTCATTTTCTTTGTGCAACCTGACAGAACTTCCTCCAAGGTCACATGTAAATCATGAACCAGAGGGGGGTCCTGCTGCTTCTTTACAACACTACTGTGGCTTCCCATGCCTCCCATACCTGAGCTGAAGGAGCGGGGGAACCCACCCAATCCACCTCCCCCCATCCCAAAGCGGGCAAAAGGGTCATCAGTGTCCATGTCCTCATCCATACCGCCATTGCGGCCACCAAAGAACTGCTCAAAGGGGTTACGCCCACCAAAGAACTCTGCAAATATGGCATGGGGGTCTCCTTGGAAGGTGTAGCTGAAGGTGCCAGGTTCACCACCACTTGAGGGACCTCTGCCTTTTAGACCTGTGTAGGAAAAACAGTCATTTAATTAATTTTCACAACAATGTTAGATTGTTTTATCGTTGCTGATGCACAAAGCAGTCATAACAGAATGCTTTCTCTAGTTACTTTTGCTAAGGTTATGTTTCTGGCCATGTTTGACTGTGAGTAGTGCAACTCAAAAGTAGTGGGATTCTTTTCAATCAATTGCTGACCTTGAGAAACAGGAAGTGTACTACAATGTGGGCAGAGGCTGGTACAAGGGTTTTTCCTCACTCGATGTGAGGGTCTAAGGATAGAGAGTGTCACCTGCTGTACAGACTGTAAAGCCCTTTGAGGCAAAATGTGTTTGTGATGTTGGACTATATGAATAAAATTGACTTGACCTGACTTGCCACGTGCTGTCATGACAATCCTTAAACAAGCATCATGCTGATGCATGTCCATTCCAGCTCCTCTCCAGATCCAGCTTTACAAGGTATCTCACAAGGTAAAATCAAAATTCCGAGGATAAAACATAATCAGACCCTTCAGGAGGACTGTTCCAATGTGCAGGACCCTTAAAATTTTAGGACTGAATCATTTGCACTTTCCAGTTTACAAGAATGCATGTTGTGTATTCTCAGTGCAACAGATGTACCAACACCCCTTCCCCTTCAAGCATGCATGCATGCATGCACCATCAGGCTTTTAAGTGCCTGAACAATGGCACAATATGCATTTAATCATTATTTTCAGTGTCTGCTAATAAAATTGTCACAACTATAAATATATTACATAAAAAAGCCGGCCCAAAGATGGACTGGTGCCCCATCCAGGGTGTACCCTGCTGAGATTGGCTCCAGTGGCCCTGCAACCCTCATGTGGAGTATAAAGCAGTTGCAACTGGATGAATATAACTCAAAATTCATAAATGCTAGCATCATTTAACATTAAGACTAGGTTAAAACCACTAACTTGTGCTGTAATGGCTACATGGTGTCACCAATTAAAATTACATTCAAGATCAAAGTGTGTGATGAAAACGGCTTGAGTTATTGTTTCTCATCCATCAGTGCAGTGGGTTAGGGCTAATGTTATCTGCTTCTTTGCAAGAAGCTCAGGAATGTGGTGGCACTCATCCAGTGCTGCAAAATGCGGAAGAGCCGCCTCCGTCACGTGACTTCTTAAATGTCATTCTTGACATTTATCAGTACAGTATTTTTTTCACCTTAGCCAAACTTTTAAACATTTCAGGACTGAACTAAATGTTAAGAGTCCCCATGTTTGATTATGCAGTGATGCGCACTTGCTAGCCTAACACATATATACATTCCCAGAAAACCAGGAAGGATTATTGTCTCGAATCTGCAGGAGGACCTGAGAGAGGGGCATCTTCTCCACTCAGGAAGGATAAATTAATTTGACAAATGTTGTTTGTCAAATTAATGTAGTGCTGTGTCGCTGCGTCATCACCGCGCGGCCATATTGAGGCGTATAATATCAAGTACTGTGTTTATTCCTGTAACAGAGCCTCGCCTTTCCTGGTTCAACAACAGGATCAGCCAGGGGGGCAGAACAGATGGAAACTGACGCCGCCATTACACACCGCACATGACTGACGGCCACTACCTTTCTACGATGAGACCGTGCTGAATCTGACGTTACCAAATGCCCCTTTACGTAATCATGGCGTTTGCTGGTTTCCTTCTAAATAACAACTCCCTCAAGCCCACTGTTAAATTGCTCACATAACTTACCTTCTTCGCCGAAACGATCGTAAATGTCCTTTTTCTTTGGGTCACTCAAAACGTCGTAGGCTTCGGCAATTTCTTTGAATTTCTCCTCGGCTCCAGGTGACTTGTTCTTGTCGGGGTGATATTTCAGAGCCTGTTTGCGATAAGCTTTCTTTATTTCGTCCTCCGACGCCCCTTTCTTAATTCCCAGAATGTCGTAGTAGTCTTTACCCATTTTTTAAAAACCACGCAGCTCCTTAAGAGGTGTTCTTGTTTTTCTTCTTATTTAGCGTTTTGCGGCAGTTGACATCCGTAATATCGCATCACTGCATCCTTCTTCGCTTGCCTTTGATGAAGGTTCAGCTAAGTTTTCGATCTTTGTTTTTACAACGTCCTTGTCTTTAAAGTAGAGTTATACTGGAGATCAGTAGTTGCGGTTACTCGTATGTCTTCTTCTGCACCACTCGCCTGGTTCTGCCCAGACTACTTTATAAGCCCCGTGGAAACTTCCAGAGTTTTCCATACTAAGCTCGAACAGCCTGAACAGTCATGGCTCCGCGGAGACACGCCCACAGACACGTCATCTCATGCTGCATTCACGTCTGTCCGAAATAATTTCGCACCCTAACGTGACATTAAGTCCGATGCCCATTCATGACCATGCGTTTATCAGCCTCCCACCCTCACTATGGCATCAGTTTTCAATAACTGAACTAGACCATCTTGTACTTTTTTGTAACTATTCAAGAAAATCAATGTTTTAAATCATGGCCATTGCTTCATGTATGGCAATGTCTTTCTGGTGTTGAAGTATTTCTCTGCTTTTCTTTCAATTTACCCTTTGCTATAGGTATCACTTGAAATATACTGTTTAACTGTCCAATACTGTGATACACTCTATATGGGTATGTTACCTTCATGTGACCTTTAGCATTTAAAACAGTTTCTCCAATCCTAAATGAAAACTGGTTGAACCTGAAGGCCTGTCTGCATGGGGTTTGCATGTTCTCCCCGTCCTCCCACAGTCCAAAAAAAAAAAAAAAAAAAAAGGATTGGACAGTCCTCAAACAATCAAAATAGTTGTTCATCTCTGTATGTTTGCCCTGCGATGGACTGGCGACTTCATGGTTCATTTAGTTGCTGTATCTGGGTATGACTCACATTTAATCCCCTGCATACTCATTGCCAGTGTGGTGCACAACACTGACATGTAGGGCATAACCATGTGGCACTCTGAGGGTTCAAGGTTATTCATTCATTCATTCATTCATTCATTCATCTACCGCTTTATCATCCACATGAATACCTCAGGAAGCCTATCCCAGCTGACACCCCGTACAGGTTGCCAGTCCATCACAGGGTCCAAGAGTGTCCAATTAACCTCTGCATGTTTTTGGACTGTGGGAGGAGACAGAGAACCTGGAGAAAACCCACACTCGCACATGGAGAACATGCAAACTCTACACAGACATGAAGGTTGAAGGTCATTCAGAATAATTACAAATCTGATTACACTTAACAAACCTATGAGTCAAAGTCAAAAAGTCTGATTCTGAAACAGAATGGGGAGAAAAGAGATGATGGTCACAAACAGCTGTTTCTATGTCCCTCCCCTGCTAATTTTGATCAAAGTCAGTGTGTGTACGTGTGTGTGTCCAAACCCAATTTCTATCGCTTATATATTTGTACACATATACAAACATACTTATGGGTAGTATATTTAATTTCTGCCACTAAACGCACCTAAATGTGACCCACTTGCCCTTTAACTTAATTAGTCTTATGTTAAGAAAAAATATGCGACCTTATAATTTTTTATGTTGAAAGAAAGTAAACCAACCAACATAGAGCAATTAAACAAAATAAATGCTATTCATTTTCCTAAATGATACTTTTAAGTATCTGGTACAGTTGTGCGTTAACCAACATAAATTAAAATGGGATTCCGGACAGAAAAGAATTTGCCGTTTGACCCTTTGAGGCAGAATTTAATCTTTTTCAGATGTCCGAGCTGCTCCAACCACACCACTACTTTTGTTCATTTTGTTAATTACCAATGTAATGATATTTTTAGCGTCGTAAAGCCATTATAAGCCTGTGGTTATCTGTAATCTACATTGTTTTCTGTCTGTAACCTAGAATATGGCTGTCATTGCTTTGAGTTTAATAAAAACATCAGGTTTCTGATAATATTTCAAAAGTCCTCTGTCACTAATTAAACAAAACCACAGTCACTACTTCCTTGTGCAGTTTTGCCAGACTTTGTGAGAGAAACAAGCAACCAGTCTATGAAAACAAGCCCAAAAAAAGCGACTTCTCTTTCTCAAAAAAACTATTGAAAAAAAAACATGAACAATGACCACAAGAGGGTCTTAAACTAGTTTTTAACATTTATTTAACATTATAAAACATACAAACATTTGCAAACCAATTAGTATAGACTGTTGTACCAAGCGCATGATGTACACAGTAAAACTTGCACACACATAAATATCATCATGAATCCACCGATTTATCGTTCCTTAGTATGTGCTCATTTTACTTTTTTCTTTTAGTTCTCAGACTTCAAACCAATGTCATAAAAGAAGACAAATTCAGATTTCCCTCTGTCACTTTACATATACAGTATGTATCTCTCACAAATCAGAAAGCTAGTATAAAGTGAATTAAGCCAGGACAAGTGTTAAATCCTGTATAACAGGGACTGCAGAAGATCCTATTTTCAAATAATAACTACCTGATCCACAATAGACGTTGTTAGTTGATCTGAAGTAACCGTAATTTGATTGGACAAAGCGTCACGATTAGGAGGCGTGTCCCTATGACCTTTGCTGGCTTTGATTGGCTGCGACACCAACGTAGCGCCCGCCTCACGTGGCCTCGGCGGTTGTATATTATTCACTCTGATTGGTCGCTACTTTGTCAGTCATCAGTGCGTTTGAGGAAGGACCGTGCGCTGCCAAGATGAAGCACTACGAGGTTAGTGGTGTCAATGAAGCTGTAAACCTTTAATTAGACATTTGGTGGAGCCAAATTTGAATGAATTGGATTCATTGTAAATTTCCGTGTGTCATCTGTGAATGTTAAAATCAACAGAAGAGTCTAAATTTGAGGTTTAACCATGGATAGTGAGGCTCGCATGCTGCAGCAACACTGCGCGCCATTGGCTGGTTGCTATGCCTCGGCTGTTGTGACCTCCCGTTCACAGTAATGAATTGTTTTTAGTTTGCGACGGTCATGTTGAAAGTCAATCTGTAGCTATATTAACGAGAAATCATGGCCGTGTCATGTGGTTGCGAAAGTCGCCAGTATAAGCTATATAACATAACATACAACTGTGTGGGATAATGCTCAGCATTATCGCTGTCTCTGGCCGGAACTACTCATGGCGCTTCCTATCTCGTTATTACCCAATAATGCAGGTGAACAGTCAAGTGTGTTAAATTCCAGCCCAGCTATTATCGCGGCTTAAAGGATAAGCAATACTTCACTCAGACTCGGTGTTAATGTGGACATGGTCAAACCAGGGACTTCTCAGTGGCGTAAAGGAAAAGTGTTGTGACTGGAGCTGCAATTAAAAGATATTTCATAATAACAAGTAAAGGGACAGGCTCTTTTTTTAAGTGTGGTTGTTTGAGGCATTGACACCCCTGGTGCTGTCCTCATGACTCAGCCTGGGCCTTGGAGACTCAGTCTCAGTGGTAACATGGGTATTAGCAGGGATAGGAGGAAACAGATTTGATCCACTAATAGTACGACTCACCTAATACATCTATCCTGCTGTCTGTGATAGCTTGAGAATATTGCCACATCCTTCATATTACCACTTGACAGATGTCCAGACAGAAGAATGGATGGATGTAATTTATTGGACCTTTTTAAATATATGAAGTAGATATGAGATAAAAGCAAATTATATAAAGATATGAAGGAATACATTATTAATATGTAAGTAAGTAAAACAATCAACAAGTTAAGTTGCACAGTTGCAGGGATTTATATTTTACTTACATTTTGGTTTTTGAGTAGTTCCATGTTACGCAATATTTTCCATTCAAACTGCTCACTCAGTTAAACCATCAAATGTCGCAGGCCCTATTGCAGCTCTCTGTTTACATTGATTCCTAATCTACCTACATATTTTTCCACCGAAATTCCCTCTGCATGAGAACAAGTGGAGTTTTTAGCACCTAAAACCCACCAGACAGGATCTGAAGCAGTCTGACAGGATCTGATCCAACCAGTGGCTGTGCTGGTTCCCCTTCTTTCTGCCAACGGTTTTTGTAACCTGTGAGGGTCAAAACATTTAAAATTAAGAAATTAACTGATTGAGGGTAACATTAATGCATTTGAATTAGGTAAATACTTCATAATTACTTCATAACAGGTAAATTAACCAACACATGGAAAAACGTTTTTATTATTATTTTTTTGTTATTCACACTTTGTGTTGGTGTCAATCTGAGGACACTCCTGAGACCCCGACTTACCATTACACAGTCAACTTCATTTATCACCCTCTCAATTACTCGTGGCCATTGCAGTAGCTGCAATTAAAAACTATTGTTCTGTACAGTTTTGACACTTGTACTTGAAGCTACTGTGTGATAGTCAGACTTATGATGTATCCACATACAGTAAGACTCTGTCAGAATCATGAGATGTCTCCAGATTCTGGAGGTAAAAACCCATAGACTGTTCATTTGCAGGTGAGGTACGTACTTATCAATAATCACTAGATTATTCATGTTGCAGCATTTATCAAGATAATACTGTATGTCATGTGACCATAGAACAAATTCTGCATTTGCTAGAATATGATTTAACACCTACAGGTAGCAGCTACAGTGAATAGGTGCAAAGTTTTTAGTATTTGTCGTCAAAGAGCTTAAATTATTATCCAACAAACTGGCAACATTTGCCTGCTGACCTAATTCTGAATATCATATTATTTTGATTTTGGTATTAAAATATTCTATTCATTTTTCTGTTTTCATGTTAGGGAGCACCTCATATCTACATTCACTGCTTTATAAACTTCAACAATTGATGTTTTCTTTCACACTATGCATTACAGTACTATTAACCATGTCAATTTCAACATAAGTGCATATAAGGGAGTGAGTCATACTGGTTTTTATTATCTTATTTTAAAGGTCCAGTGTGTAATAATTAGTGACATCTAATGTTGAGATTGCAGAGTGCAACATTTGGAGGACTCCTTTACTCACCCCTCCATTTTCTAAGCGCACCACAGGAATAAGGTGGCCTATTGAATTCCAGAAAGGATGTCTAAGGACTATAAACACTCACAACACACTTAACTCTTGCTGTTTCCTCCTCCTTTGCTGGTTTATGCATCACGTTAATGTGGACAGAGCTGTTGGCGCAGTAAGCTACCACATTAAAACACGCACTCTAGCTGGTTTGACCAATCGGGCCACTGTATAAACATGGTGGTGCAAGATGGCGCACTTCATTTAAGCATGACTCTTGGCCAAAACACATATCAAAGGCTTATTTTCAGGCCACAGAAACCAAACAGTTTTTCATTTCAAATCAGTTATACACTTATACAAACATACAAATTGGTATTGTATTGGATTTCTGCCAGTAAATCCTCTTAAAGTTTAAACACTGGACCTTTACAAGCTAAAGTTGAACAGTCAAACAAAAAAGTAACATTTTTTAAAGTCCCAATGTTAGCAATATCTTCAAATTATATTTAAGCTCTTAGTTTCATTGCATCTACACCAGATAGCACCAGAGAGCTGCATCACCTCCACAGTGATCTGCCTCACTTTTAGACCGACTGCCCATCACAGTCTGGCTGCCTGTATAACTTATTCAGATCGTCTCACTCTAAACACTCAATTTTTTAAAGATTAAAAATAAAACTTGCTCACTTACCTTTTATTGTATTGACAAAACAAGTAGAAAAGAACTTCACTGTCAAGGTTTTACCATATTTTTCCCAGATTTGTCCTCACCCAAATGTCCATTACGACCAAAGAGTGTCTCTGCCAGGCAGAGACTTTATATAGATGAGAAGTGGGAGGTACAGTGGCAGTGGGTATGTCTGGCACAGAGGAGAGTGAGATGAAGTTATTTCCACGAAGTCCCGACCCCAGTGTCATATGTCCTGCTCATTTTAAATGGCATGGGTGTTTTCGTTTATACAATAACAAATCAGCACCATTAATATTGCTAAGAGCAGATAAATATATTTGAAACAGGCAAGATGCCCCAAGAAAATTGGTTAAATATTAATTTCACACCATAAAATTCACACAATAAAAAAAAATAACGTTTTATTTTGGGCTTCAGACCAAAGTAATGTGAAAATATACTGGTCACTGATGTCCAAATTTAATGTTGGGATGCCTTTTTACATGAACACACTTTTCTTTTCATCTATTCATCCGAATTAATCACGTGTAGGAACACAAAAAATGTTGAGCCTAAATCTCCTTGTTGCCACTTGTGACTGTTTTTCATTCATGAAGGAAACTGTATCCAGACTGCTCATCATTAGGGAGTGAAGAGGTGGGGGAAGCCTCAAATTAATCTGGAATATGATCATCCGTGTCGGGGGAAGCCGGGCTGCTCAGTTTGGTTTTAAGCAGCACCACATTGTGAATGTCCTGTGGGTGTGAGACCCTGAACTGGGTCTCTCAGGTGTCTGAGGGCAGGTGCCGAGGCTGGCTGCTTTACACATGCACAGAAATCAGTGAATGAATGACAGCATAGCGTGATCAACAGTGAGGCCATGACATCACTACACAGGCATAGACGGTTAGGGGTGTGCTGGGCTGGCAACACAGAGTTAGTGGTAGACATTTATCTTTAGTGAGGTCAAATTAGGAAAATGGGGGGATCCTGTTTGTCATAATAACTGAACTCCTCTCCATCTTGCCAATTAGCCAAGGCTTGAGAGGTGTCAGAGGTCATCAGGTGTCTTTTTTTAGGGTGAGGTTATGTTTCCAAACCAAGGCAACCAACTGTGAAGCTGCTGCTTTCTGCTCGAGAAGTTTCCTTTGTGGGATATACACAGATGATCTATTATGGACAGTTTGCCAGGGGGATACTGGCCATTCCTCTGTTTGCAACTGTGCACACACATGTGGTAAATGTCTGTTCTCAGAGGGGGTGGCTGGCAGTTAAATAAAGCAGCGTGCCAGGAGAGAAGGCATGAGAGAGGGAGGGAGAGTGGGAGAATGACAGAGAGGAGAAAGAAAAGGGAGGGTAGAAGAGAAGGAGGGGGGCGGCGGATTCATTTCCACAGCTGAGTGCTGCCTCTCTCCTCTCTGGCTTGGCGTGGATCTGTGATAGACAGTGGAGTGACAAGAAAACTGAGAGGAAGAGTGAGGGGAAGAAGGGAATAAACAGAGTGCAGGAGGAGGACTGTGGACATGGATGCCCTAGCACTAGAGGCCACTGGTAGTAAAAAGGCGGCAAACGGGGCAGCGGCAGCTCCTCCACTGCCAGCTCCGGCCCCAGTCAAACGCAAACCCGCTAAAAAAGCTAAAAAGGCTGTTGTTTTCTTTGAGGTGGAGATACTGGATGCCAAGACCAAGGACAAGCTCTGCTTTCTGGACAAGGTGAGAAATATGGTTTTTTTATAATTAATTCATAACAAAGTTCATCATGATGTACTTTAACCTGCACTAACCACATCCCTGCCCAAAGTCTTTTTGATAATATTACTTAACTGAACAGGTGCAATACATCTGGTCTTATGCCAGAGTAAAAGGTCTGTGTGTGTGTGTGTGTGTGTGTGTTTGTTGGCATTAGGCTCTTTCTAGAACATATCAGAACTGCTGTAGCCCTCGCTGTTTATCAGTGGGTGTGTTGCCGTGGTGAAAGCACCTTTCACGCGTATGACACAACACTGCTGGGATCAGTTATGTGGGTAAAGCAGTGAAACAGATATGTATAGGACAATGTAGACAGAATATCATTAGCAACTGTTCTAATGTCCTCATCATTGTTAGAGCAAATGCAACATTTGTGAAGGTTAACATCTCACTCACTGACTGTGGTGGAGACTCACACAGTCACTGTGTGGGTGTGAAAGTATTTTTCACTTAAAATCGTGATGTTTATGCTGCTTCAGCATGTGCGCATGAGCAGCAGATTGAACACAAAGTATGTGTCAAATGTGTTCCCTACAGAAAAAATGAATTCCAATTACTTCAAGCACCATAGAGATTTTATAGAACTGAAGTAGGTACACCACCTTTTGCAATACAGAAAATATAACCAAAAATAGTCATATAAAAGTTTATCATCTCATTACTATGCCAGCTTATATGCTGTAATTAGTTTGGTGGTGGTTGTTCCTCTTTTTCTTGGAGCTGGTTTACTCATGCTGTCGTGCTCTTATTAGCTGTTCTGTTTCAGGTGTTTGAATTAGACCAGGAACCAACCACAAACCTCGGAACTGAAAATGCCTCTGCTTTTGAATTGCAGCTATGGATCAAGAAAGAATTTTATTTGCTGCAGTATGTTACTTAGGAAGTGGAAGAGAAAACTGACAAACTACGATTACCAACCTTCTGATTATTGACTTTACAATGTTTTTTGACAGTTTGAGAGATGTTTGTAATCAAGATGGGTGAAAAGATGAACTGAAGTAGCAGTGTTTGCATGGGATAATGCCTTTTTTTCACATTTATAGTAATTTTTGACATTTCTCTCAACATAATGAAAGGTGGGAGCCAGAAGCTTGTCCAGAGTTAGGGATATCTGTCTTTTATATGACTTACAAGTTAAACACACATTTGAAAGTGGAAAAATGTCTTTCTTTATTCTTTCTTCTGTGCCAATTTAAGAAATTAATAAGTTTTGAACAATTAATATCTTTAAATTCTTATCTTTGCATTACATAATAAAAGTGAAAATTTGATGGTGTCTCATGGTTATATGCGATCAAGTGTTTGTTTTTTTTATATGTTGAATATTGAAATGAAGCTTGATTTAAGATTTAAAAAAATCAGATCACAATATCTGTCAGGAAAATCACAATATGATGTTTTCAGCAGAGTGGATCTTTGTGGTTTGGATAGTTTTTCTAGCTTTCACTGTTGTAGACCACATAGGGATCCATCTGACATTAATATAATAGAACTAGCCAGTGTGGTGATGACGATTAAAGAACTTGTGTTCCCAGGTGCTAATAAAGAGCATCACTGTTTTTTTATTTCCTTAGAATGTCTTTTTATTAGGAATATCTGGAGTAATACTTATTTTATCTTTGTTTAAGGCAGCTTTAATTTGTCTGCTCTGCTTCTAAGTCACTGCTGTAACATTAGGAAGCTTTAGTGTGCTGTTGGTGTGAGGTCTGTTGCTGTATAGTGTTGCATTAGTGTTAACAGTGGGGTCATGAGGGCTGCTCTACGACACCTAAAAGTATAAGGTGCTATCCTGCCTGGATTATACCCTGTTGTCGGCTTAGCAGAGTGAAAGCATGTGCAATATTAATACCTTCATAGAGGCAGTTCACAGATATTGTGGATGTGGTAGGTCTGGATCTGGATTTAGTGAAAGGAGTTGGGAGAGGGGGAGGGAAGTGGGGGTCACATAAAGGTGGTCTCTCAGTGATGTCATCCTGCTGAAATGGCACATGGTCTTCGGGTCATGTACAGTGCTATATTTCTTCTTTCAGTAACTCCTCTGGATTTGAGTTTCTGTTGAATTAAACACACAAGAAAACAAATGCGTTACTGGTGTTCAGTATGTGTTTGCTTCAGGTTATAGTCCTTTATTAAAATTTAATGCTCTTAAAGGAAAACTCCTTTTGTAAACATAGTATCAAATACTATGTATTGAAATCATCTGTCCTTGTAACACAGCTGTTTAACAAAGTGTTGGGTGTTACACATCATCCAGAACCTCAGTATGATCTAACAATAATTTTACATAATGACTTGAAATCATTTGAACAGTAAATTTTGTACTTGTTGCTCAAGTTCCTGGGGTTTAACAATACAATAATTAACAGTGTGTATATATATATATATATATATAATATAAAAGGTGTGAAAGCTATCAGATGCTGATGCCTGGGATTTTATAATAATGTCATATTCAGATGGTCTGGTTTCATTCTCTTTAGTTCAGACATGCTACCCATCTATCAGAAAAAGTATTATTATTATTTACCAAACTACAACTGTATATACTGTACATATTTATATAATGTATATAACTCTGGTTACTTTCATTTCCCTATATTTCATTTTACCACTGTCCTGTTTAGTTAGAACTCAGCTATTTCTTGTTCTTGTTGTCACTGTCGCCATATGCATGAGCCAAGACAAAAGGATATAATGTATAATTTTGTACAAATACTTTAATGTTTTTATAACATCAAGGTTAGAAAAAGACTTCTTTCTAATCTTTTAATGTTTTAGTGCTACATGTGGTGAATCCATAAAAACAGGCAGTAACTAGCATCGATATGACAAATGTACTTACCATTTATGCAAAATGAATACAGTAAGGTATGTGGTGTTTACGCTGGTAAATCTCAAACGGATAAAGCTACTTGATCAAACAATTGGAATGTGGTGATGACTCTGCCTCGGTCAAGTCTTTTAGTGTGCGTGTCCAGATTTGCCTTTGTGTGCTCTTTGTGTTTCTGTTTTGTTGTCACTGTGTTTATATTTGGGGTAGTCAGGCCTTTGCTGGCAGCTCAGCAGAAGGTCGCATACTTTGGCTGTGTTGTCTGTATTGTATGTACCTACGTTCAGTCTGTTCAGATGGAGACACTGTGTGACTAACTGGGAAAAAATCTGATTTTGGGTCAGTGTTACTAGTTGTAGTAAGTCGTGAAGAAATGCAAATTATGTACTGGCCCACAAAGTAACGTGTGTGTGTGGGGGGGATGCATGAGGGAGTGCACACTGAGGTTTGCTGAAACCCTAATACCAGCTGTTAAATAGCCTCCGTCAACGGATTATTTGGCCTCAGCCAGAGCTAAATTTACCACTAATCACCATCATAAATGGAAAATGGGACTTATTATCTGTCCATGTACTGTATGTGTCCCAACTAATTTAATATGGTGTTATTTGTAGGTCGAGCCAAATGCCACCATTGGGGAGATCAAATCCATGTTCCACAAGAGCCGTGAGTGCAATTTGTGTACAGACAATCTGTGTAAAGCCACGTAATTCAGAGTCATATAGAAAACCTTGACATCAAGTCTTGTCTGTTTTCAGATCCTCAGTGGTACCCAGCCAGACAGTCGATTCGCCTCGACCCCAGTAAGTCACTATAAATGATACATAGACAGTTGTATGATTATTCTCCGAGATCAGCCCAAAGTTGTTTGTATCATAAGCCTTAAGAGTGTGTAAGAGTTAACGTGTGTGTTTCAGAGGGAAAGTCTCTGAAGGATGAGGATGTTCTGCAGCATCTTCCTGTGGGAACCACAGCAACCTTCTACTTCAGAGACTTGGGAGCTCAGATCAGCTGGGTCACGGTGAGTACAATACCAAAGGGTCTAAACAAAGGACAACGCTCGTACACTTAAAGCACTGTTTGAGAGGGATCACAGAGAGCTATATTGAGATTTCCCACGGGGTAAAAACAAGAGAAGGGGCAGAAGTTTGTGACCCTGAGGTTAAGTTGTTGGAGTGAAGTTCAAGTTAAAGTAGATCTGTGGGGAAACAGAGGAGAGACATAATATGTTAAAGGGTTTATAAATTAATTTTTCACTGTTAAACTCTCTGACTAACCTGACCTGTCTTTCTCTTTTACTTTCAGGTCTTTCTGACAGAATATACTGGTCCTCTGGTCATCTATCTGATGTTCTACTTCAGGGTTCCTTTCATTTATGCACCCAAATATGATTTTACCACCAGTAAACATTGGGTCGTACAGTGAGTGTCTCCAACACACCTTTACAAACTGTCTCAAAAATTACCTAAAGTTAGGTTATAATTAGGGATGTCCTGTCCCCACTCTCAAGTATCAAATTGGAGCCAATCTGGGCATTTTTTAACTGACTGGAAATCAGCTAACCCTAACCCAATTATCTCACCTCAATCTTTTACACCAGTGGCACTTATTTCATATTACCTCTTTCTTTTAATTGTTCATAATTAAATATTATGCCCCGTTAATTTGCTCTGTCCTTTCTGTCCTACACACAAACACAGGTTTGCATAGCTATTCTTGGGACACTGCTTTGGTTTCTATTTTTTTGGACAATCTAAACCACAATTAAAACCTACCCCTAAATCCAGTTCCTCAGAAATTAAGTTCTGTCTCATTAGGACCAAGTTTTGGTCTCCATGAGGACTACTGATCCTGATAGTCTGTGTTTATGCCAGAAAAAAATCCTAAAGAGGTAACAAATACAAGAACACACATGCAAACACACACTGTACTATTAAAGTGGGTACTGTCGATTTGCTGAGCAGTTGTAAATCGTAAACTCCAGTTTAACACAAGGCCACTTGTTTGCATTTGCACAGAATATACAGCTATACATGTTCAGTAAACATGAAGTGATATTTTCACCATTTTAGTTCAAGTTTATCGACCTCAACATAAACACTGTGCTAGTTTAGCTAACAGAGAGCTGATGACATCATGATATACTGCGCAGCTCTTATGTAGGCAAATACACGCGTTGGGACTCTGTTTCCGCAGATGCTCAATAGTGAACAGATTGTTTGGGCACCTAAAAGACTGAGTTGGACATCCCTAGTTATAATCATTTTCCCCATCATGACAAAACATTGCTATAACCTTTGTTTTTTTTTTTTTAAATCAAAGTAAAATCCTATTTCATTGCTAGACGAAATAGAAAATAGTCAGTGCAGTGTCCTCATTGGCAGGATGTCATTTGTGTCTTACATGCCTCTTCTTTTTTTTACCCCAGTCTTGCCTGTATGTGTCACTCTTTCCACTATGTCAAGAGGCTCCTGGAGACGCTGTTTGTTCATCGCTTCTCACATGGAACTATGCCGCTACGCAACATCTTTAAGGTTAAGTGATTACCACTGATCAAGCTCTTACTACCATGTATCAGTGTAATGTCAGTTGTGTGGAGTAAATGGTGAATAATTAGCAGTTTATTGTTTGTGAGGTAGCATCTCTGCCAACATGAGAAAGAACATATCAGTGATGCTGTTTTTGTCACGTTCCTTAACTTTAGAACTGTACATACTACTGGGGCTTTGCGGCATGGATGGCGTACTACATCAACCACCCGCTGTATACGCCACCCAGTGAGTGTGTGTACTCCTACACATGTGTATATCCACACAGTTTAACTGCTCTTGATCATTACTAACAGTAGGTTATTGTGTATTGTTGCAGTTTACGGGGAGCAACAAATTAGACTGGCCCTCATCCTGTTCTTGGTAAAAGTCTTTGTGTTAAAAAATGTTCTATGATGTGATATATTATTTGATTGAAAATATAAATAACACTTCTATTTATACAATTTAAGTACTACTAATTACTTTTATGTTTCTAGTGTCCTGAAAAGGGTTTTCCCAGATACATGCCCGGACTCTCAGATTTCATTATTATTTTCTTGTCACACTCTGTAGCAAAAATCCTTATCTTATATAATCATTGTTTTCTCTCTCAGTTCTGTCAGATTGGCAACTTCTCCATTCACATTGCTTTGAGGAACCTCCGTCCACCAGGCACGTACACACACACACACACACACACACACACACACTATACATTTTAAATCCATCTGTTGTGACTCTGGCTATAGTGAATGTTAAATTCAGAATCTTCTCTCCCTTTTAAAATACAAATTATTTTCAGAAGTAACTGAATTGATACAAATTCATAGACTTTATATGTAGTGTATCATCATTGGTCAGTTCAGATTGCTTTTCAGTCATGAAAACTGTAAGCGATAGAACAAGTGGATTTTTTTTTTTATTAATAGATCTGACCTCTAGAGAGGGAGAAGCTGAAAGAAAACAAAGTGATGTTCCTTTTCTTTTTTTTATGTCTTTATTCAGGCTCCAAGACAAGAAAGATTCCTTATCCAACCAAGAATCCCTTCACCTGGATCTTCTTGCTTGTCTCCTGCCCCAACTACACCTATGAGGTAACATTGTGCATTCGTCATAGCAGCCAACAAGAGTTAGTTTCCTATGTGTGGAAAAGGTCATTATATTAGTTGAAAATAAATTAACCTTTTTTTTTTAATTGGCTTTTTTTTAATGTTTCACTTTAACTGCTCGAGGTTTTGGGGTTTTTAGGTTGTACTTTTCCCATTTTATTTTGCTTTCCTTAACTTAAGTTACAGCTGCTGCTACTGCCCTCTATTGGTATCAATATGTATTTAATGCCCCTTCTCCTGTTGCAGTTGGGCTCCTGGCTGGGCTTTACTCTCATGACGCAGTGTCTGCCCGTAGCTTTCTTCACTCTGGTGGGTTTCATCCAGATGACTGTGTGGGCCAAAGGGAAGCACCGCAGCTACCTGAAAGAGTTCCGCGACTACCCTCCCCTCCGCTCTCCCATCCTGCCGTTCATCCTGTAGAGGACTGATTAGCCACTCCTTTGCCATCCTGCTCTCCCCAGTTGTAGGAGCCAAGCACATTAATTGAGGGCTGCATCTCCCTTTTTCCTCTCCTCCAAAGTCTTCAGCAGAACTTAATAGATTGACTATTAACTCTGTCCTGTTTTTTTCCTTTTTTCAAACTGCATTTCCTTCCTATTCTAGATCCCTGTCATAAGTGAAAACATGAAACACTATACTTAACCAATCAGAATTGGTTGGTTTGTTTAACAGCAGTCTTCACTTTCATGCTACCCAGTGTTTACTGAAAGACTTGCTGCACACCTGCACTGTCAGATGTCATATTAATAATCATTTGATTTTTTTTTGATCTGATGCAACAGTTGGTGAAATTCAGTAAATATTCACCTGTTCAGTTTTTATACCCATTAGTTTAAGCTAGATCATAACAGCATTTGATTTTGTTGATGTCTGATGTAATTTATTAAAAAAAAAAAAATGTTGTCTTTACTGCTGACATGTGCTATGCCAAAATATGTTCACATCTTTGCTCAAAGAAGAAGTTTTCATCAAAACTAAGATTTATGAAAACCTGAGCATGGCACTGAGATGTTTTTGATGGTGTCAGACTTGTGACTGAGTCAGTGGCAATAAAATACAGGAAAATACTTTTTTTTTTCCCACCGAGTAGAGTGACTGTTAAATCTCTTTCCTTTTGTGCAACCCAAGATCAGAGAACTTTCTCAAGTGGAGACTTTTAAACATTGCATGAACAGTGATTTTTTTTAGTGTTATGTTCCTGGATGTTTTGACAGGATTAAGACCAAAGCAGTGAAGATTAAACACAATTGTTTATTGTGAACAGCAGCTCATATATATACACAAGAATAGGAGGATGTACTGATTATGCAGCTTCAGCCTGGGCCGCAATTCTCTTCTTCCTCAGCTGGAGCCTCCTCTCCCTCTCATACTCCTTCATACGCATCACATAGCTTTAGGCAAAAAGAAAATTGTGAACACTGTGTCAAATCATCAGTACATCATCATGTTCTCAAACATTCAGTCAAAGTTGATAAAAGGAAATGTGTGATCTTGAACATTAAGTGCCATTGCAAGTTACTGGTGATTTTATATTTCACTATGCTCTGTTTTGAGAAATCTCAATTGTAGCTGAGTCCTATTTCCAAGAAAGATCTGTCTGATGTGGACTAAGTTCTCTGTGGAAAAAAAAATCTTCTCAGGAAGTGTCATCAAATATTTTCAGACAAAATGTGTCTCTACAGTAAGCACTTACTCCTGATGTTCACAGTAGTCCCAGTCATGTCTCTCATGCTTGCAGGCCAGGAAGTTGGGCCAGTTGTCCCTCTTGCACTTCATGAGTTTTATGAGATAATGGGCACAGTAGTCCCTCTGCTCTAAAGGCAGTTGGGCCAAGTTCATCTGCTTCTGGCTTGCAACCATTTCTGCCAAAAAGAAACATTTATTTTCAGTAATCCCTTAAGACATGCCTATGATAGATAGATGGATACTTTATTGATCCCAAAGGAAATTCAAGCATCCAGTAGCAGTAATATACATTGAACATACATACATACATACAGTAGAGTTAACCTATAACAGTCACCATACGCTGAGTTCAACCTGAGATAGCTGTAAATTTAAATGTGTACAGAGAAATCAATGAATTTAAAGATATGTAGTAAAATTAAACATTTGCATAGAGTTTAAATATGTACAGAGAAATTAAAAAGTGCAGGGGTTCAAACTCTGAGAGCTAAAGAATGTGCATAGGGATTAAACATTAAACATTTGTATGGGAAATAAATATATACCGTAACTGTGTTAAGTTAACCCGTGCTAATTGTCTATACAAAAACTATTAGGAAAAAAATAGAAAGTTACTATAAACTATATTAAAAATATAAAGTGACCCTGGAAGTAAAAGTGTTTTATACAACTACGAGATATATGAGGAATAGAAAATAACTTTGTAATAAAATGTTTTATACAACTGTAAAGTATATTAAAAATATAAAAAGTGACCATAGAAGTGGAAATGTTTAAATGTGAGAAAGAATTACAAATGGGGGGACTGTGTGCAATTAAATTAAAATAAATTTGGCTGTAAACAGATGATGATGATGATATTAATCCAAATTTGTATTTATTTGGTGTTTTACAGTAATAAATCAGCATGCAAATATTCCATTAAAAGCAAAATAAATCGAGTTCTACAAGATAGTCGCAAATTGAAAAGTTCTCGAGTGTGTCCAGCATATAAAGAATCCAGAATTTTCTCTTCAATAATATGTTCTTGTTGGTCTTGGTGTTTTACAGCAGATGACATTTGTTATTAGTGTACTGTCCTCTTATTCTCTTTGCACTTACTGTTAACTACATCTAGATTGACAATGGCAGTTTTTAATGAAACTGAATTAGGGATATGTGTGACGTCATTTTGACTAGAAAAACTGAATTGGTCTATATTGCTGATATCTGTAATTGTAGCTATGACTAGTAAAAATGACGTCATATCTATAACTACAATTCACACTAATCACAATGTCACATATATCTGTATAAGTAACTCCAGATAGTGAAACGTAGCGATTAAATGTTTAAACGGCTTGCCATAATATATATAAGGCATTATTCATGCTAACATTTGACTTTTATTATTAAATTTGTTATTAGTTATTTGTTGTTTAAGGCATATTTTACAATAAATAAACTTTAATTTGTAATTTTTGAGAATATGTTACCGATAAAAAAAATACAGTAAGTGCACACAAGACGCCAGGTAGCTAGCTAAGCTTAGCACAAAGCTAGCTCGGGTAACGTTTACCAAATCCAATTAGCATGGATATTAACTAATTTAACTACAGTCCAGTCTGTTTGCCACATTGTAATATGAAGCAAAAAACCCTCTGACAAACCTCTCTCTTTCCGCTCGCCGAAGCCGTACAATGGGTCGAATTCTAACTTCTTCGCAGGGTCCGGCTCGGTGTCCGTCTCAGTGATGTACCGTCTGACCAGATGAGCTCCCATTGGCACCGACGATGTTTACACGCGACTATATGAATAAAATATGTTGTGCTTGTTCTTTTTCAGTACTAATTTTGCCAATTACTTCAAAATGTTGTTGGCGTCTGCCATTCGGTCACCTCTACAGGAACCCTTCCTTAACTTCCGTTTATCACCGGAAATAAACAGCGGAGTGGTGCTTCAGAGAAACACTTCCCCTTCTTTAGAGAAACCGAAAAGTTCCGATGGACGGTATTCAACGTTGTCAAGTGCTTCTAAAACTATTCAAACCAAGTACCACCTGAGAAAATATTGTGCTCTCAAAGTAACAACATTATCGCCGACATTAAAATATAGTGGTGTAAATAGGCTGAGCAAAGTCAGCTATGGACTATTCACAGGAGGCAGATTAATTATCAATAAAATAATTTGCTTTCTCATCATCCTCTGTTTCCACGAGGAAGTGCTGACTGTCAATTATACGTGGCCTCTTAAACAAAATATACATTTAAAACATTGATTGTTTCTAATGGTGATACAGTGCCCTTCCAATCAGAAAGGTTCCCTTCTGTCCCTACATGTCAGTGTCCTTAGAGGAAATGACATTAAGTGCTGTATTGACAGTGACCATTTTGGTCATAGAAAGTGATGTGCTATAAAGGATGTCCCTGTATAGGTATACAGGTGCCTGTCCAACTGGTGTGCAGTAAATGCCCTTTTAATATTCACCCCTGCCCTTCCAAATGTCTGTGCATGCCACCGCTTGTGCACCACTGGTGGTACATGTACCACAGTTTTAGTACCACAGATTTAGTATTTAAGAGTAATGATAATGACACATTACCCATCTTTTGTACTAATGGTATTACACATAGGGACAACTGTGCCTGACATCCTGCACTCTCTGGGCCCTAAAAGTAGTGTGTATCGGTGGGTTTTTTTTGGGCAATATAAGGATAAGTTGAAAACTAACCAGATTGTTCAGAGTTACACACTAACAAAATACAGACACTGCTTTTATAATTACTCAACTATAATCTGTCTTAAAGAGTCAGAATCATGTACAATTTAAATTTGGCCATAGCGATAAAAAAGATAAATATATTAATAAACATAATAAACTCAAGAAAACTACTTAATAATAGTTCCACACATTATAAATCACAGACATTTGTTTTGTTTTTTTTAATGACAACACAATTCACATAAAAAGGGTTAAACTTCCCGTTACTCCAGTAAAAAGTTGACATGGTTATTCTATGAAAGCTTATTATTAAAGACCAAATCTAAATTATTACAATGCTTACTCACGTCTGAGCCTTTAACTACCAAAGTGTCGGTGACTGATTAGTTTTTCTAAAATCAAGTCATATTTGTTTGTTTTCGTCACGCTTTTTTCCCTTAATTGGTCATCACAGTACTGAACAAAGGCTGTTAATCCTGTGATGATAGTAAGTGAAAATTGGTATTTTTAATCAATCCAATCTCTACTATATAATCAGCAAATGGTACTACTTCACATCTAACATGTTATTAATTTCAGTTAATACTGTCTTTATATGGTGCATGTTCCTGCAAGTTTGTTGCTGTTTGTGTTCAAATAGAGGTTTTCACAGTAATTATTTTTGAAATGATACTTGTACAAATCTAGACATATAATATGGATGACAAGAAAAAAAACACACCATGAAACTGACCATAAAGTTATATAAATTAATTTATTGTCACATTTCAAACTCATACACACATTTCAAAAACATACACACAACTTATATAAATGTCCACCTCCAGATCAACGCAGGGAAAACGAAGGAGATGGTGGTGGATTTCCGCAGACGCAGACACGCCCCCTTGACACCGGTAAGCATCCAGGGAATGGCCATAGAGAGAGTGAACTCCTATAAGTACCTGGGTGTTCACCTGAACAATAAACTGGACTGGACTCATAACACTCATGCACTTTACAAAAAAGGGCAGAGCAGACTCTATCTGCTGAGGAAACTTAGGTCCTTTGGAGTGCAGGGAGCACTCCTGAGGATGTTTTTGGACGCTGTTGTGGCATCAGCCATTTTCTTTGGCGTGGTCTGCTGGAGCAGCAGCATCTCAACCGCAGACAGGAAGAGACTTGATAAACTGATCAAGAAGGCCAGCTCTGTCCTGGGTTGTCCCCTCGACTCGAGGTGGTGGGAGACAGGAGAATGACAGCAAAGCTATCATCATTGATGCACAATGACTCCCACCCCATGCAGGACAACATCACTGCACTGAGCAGCTCCTTCAGTGACAGACTCCTTCACCCCAAATGTGTGAAGGAGAGATATCGTAGGTCCTTACTTCCTGCTGCTGTCAGACTGTTTAACAACCAGCACTGCTCCCAGTAGACCACACACACACACACACTTAAGGACTCAGTCACTTATATACTGTGAGAGACGTCCCGGCAACAACAATAACAACATCAATAATAATGTGCAATAACTAATATGCAGTGCCACTGTGCAATTTATTAGCCCATTTGTAATTGCTGCTTTTGTGTTTCTTCTTTCTTGGATGTTTCCTCTTGTACATAGTGTTTATATTCTGTATTTTATTTGTATCTATATCTCCAGCTCTTTTTTATTCTTTTCTACACTTTAAAAATTACTAATTTTTTTCTAAATTACCCACTTGCTGCTGCAACAATGTGAATTTCCCTATTGTGGGACAATAAAGGAAATCTTATCTTATCTTATCTTATCTTATCTTATCTTATCTTATCTTATCTTATCTTATCATTGTGCAAACAGAATAATGCATGAGTTGAGCTAAGGAATTTGTTTGTTATGGTTGACACATTTATATATATATATATATATATATATATATGTGTGTGTGTGTGTGTGTGTGTATTTTTTTTCTTAGTGCCAGTAACTTTGAAGTGTTATGTATTGATTTTGACATTAAAACTAAATATCCTAACATTATCTATAACCAGATTTTCATTTTATTGCTTTGCATGAAAAAAGATTCCTTACCATCATTAATTACCCTGTTTCCCTCTCAGCAGGAAAGACTGGCACAACAGTAAGAGAGGAAAACACTGTGCAGCTCTATGATGGATTTTGTCACTGATAAAGATCATCATCACCTTCTTCTCTGTACAGGTTTGACCTTCCTGACCCAGAGCCTGACCCCTGACCTTCAGACCGGGTACCAGTAGCAGAGGGAAACCTGACAGGAGAAAAAAGAAAATGCTGAAGGTTCGAACTAAAGTAAGGTCAACTTGTTCATTTTTATTATTTTCTGATGTGATATGTGTATTTATGGTACTTTACAGTGTGAGTGTTTGTACCTGAAGTTTCCAAACCCTCGGCTCTGCTGCAAAGTTTGAGCAAACATCTCATATTTCCGGATGTCATTGTCACTGACAGAGCGACGGGCAAATCGCATCGCCTCTTCAAAATGGTCCTTTCTGATCTCAGGGACTGGATCAAAATCCTCATCCTGGACACATAGAAAGAAAACATTATGTGGGCATGTGGCTTTGTGTGTTTGCGTGTGTGTGTGTACCTGGTATTCCTTATGTTGTGAGGACCTAAATCTGTTTACACAGTCACATTATGGGAACTTGTCTTCCTGGTGGGGACAAAAATCAAGTCCAACATAATGTAAATTACTACATTATAAGTTGCTTGTTTTATGCAATGTCCTCTGAAATCATGGAAACCTGTGTGTGTGTTCCAAGTCCAAAGGCTGAATGTTACAAAGCACACAGCCGCCCTTTACGGAACTTTTCATATTCCACATCCTCTTGTTGTACCAAGCACACACAGCCTGCTACTGCGTTGAGAAGTGGAGAGTGAGTTTGTTTATTAATGTCATATTGAGCTAATTAGAAACCCCCGGTTTAATATACTGTAACATGCAGAAGAAGCCTGACAGTCTGACCATGGGAACTCCTGGTCTGTTCTGCCTCTGACGCTCAGCCTTGATCTCAGCCTCGATTGCCTCACGGATGGCCAGCTTACAAGCTCGCTGGCAGATCTCTGTCAGGTCAGCTCCAGAGAAGCCGTCTGTGATGCTGGACAGGTACTCCAGATCCACATCCTACAAGACAGAGAGAAAACAGACATACAAGAAATGAGAGATTAATAAAACAAAATTATATAGAGTCTTTAGATTCCCGCAGTGAAGTTATTTTTATTTTTTAAACAATGCACCAACTAGACTTAGAAATTTGTCTTTGTGTGTGTTAGGGTTTGCACAGTTAATTGCAAAGTAAGCTAAATCCCAAAACGACTGAGGATGATATCCAAATCAAATGACACTGCAATTATTTGGTGAAGACAAAATTTGTGTCAAAATAGCATTAAGAAAAAAATTATGCGGTGCTGCAGGAATTCAATAGACCAGAAGTCTTACTGTTCAGATGACAAAATATGTTGACAGACTCTAAAAAGAATACCACATCTTTATGATTTGATTATGTTTTAAAGAAAAGAACAGTTGCAAGGCAAAAAAATGATGTCTTCCAATTATGAATCATATCACAATTGCCTTGACTGTTATTAATCATGTTATGCAGCTCCTCCAGTGTGTGTGTGTGCATGTAACTTACACGTGCAACAGGAGATTTCCGTAGGTTGGCATTCAGGATGGCGCTGCGAGATGGTTTGTCTGGGAGTGGGATGTAGATGAGTTGGTCCAAACGGCCCGGGCGCAGGATGGCTGAGTCTATGATGTCAGGTCTGGTGGAATGAGAGAGAGGTGAAGAAAATGACTAATTAAACAAGTAATCAAAAAAGAAAAGAAAAGACAAACATTGTCTTGCCCTCACCTGTTTGTGGCACCAATGATGAAAACATTTTTTTTGTCGGACATGCCGTCCATCTCTGTGAGAATCTGGTTGATGACTCTGTCGGCTGCACCACCTGCGTCCCCAGCGCTGCCTCCTCTGGATTTAGCAATGGAGTCTAATTCATCAAAAAACAAGATGCAGGGTGCTGCCTGTCTGGCCTGGTTACAAAGGTTGCAATGGGACACACGGCAGAGTCGGAGTTGGTCATATGCACAGATTGGCACAGAAAATTCCAAGTATTTCTTCCTTTTATTATTATTATCATTATTATTGTTTTTATTTCTTGAAGGTCCAGAGAGTAAGAATTTGTGGCATCAAATGGTGACACTGCAGATTGTATCAAAACACAGGACTCCTCTGCTCACCCCTCCCTTTCTTTCACATACCAGAAAGGATGACATCTTTTTTTTATTTGTGTAGTGAACATTAAACTCGCATTCTGACTGATTGGCCTAAATGCTGGAAGTATTTATTTCCTCCTAAATGTTACAACTGCACTGTTCATCTGCCCTTACCTTATCAAACACATCCCTGACATTGGCCTCTGACTCTCCAAACCACATGGTGAGCATCTCAGGACCTTTGATAGAGACAAAGTTTGCCTGGCACTCGTTGGCAATGGCTTTAGCCAGAAGGGTTTTCCCACAGCCTGGAGGCCCATAGAACAACACGCCTCGAGATGGTGTCATCCCAAACTTTAGGAACTTGTCCGGATATTCAACAGGGTACTGAAAGGGACGACATGAAATTCAATGGATGTTAATGATTACAAACCATCGCTAATTGATTGGATGATAATTGTTAGAGTTTAAATGTGGCTTCCAATATGAGTATGCAAGTGTTTCTTCCATCCACCTGCACAAGCTCCTGCAGCTCTCTCTTGACCTCGTCCAGTCCTCCGATGTCCTCCCAAGTGACCTGAGGAACCTCTGCAACGGTCTCTCTCAGAGCTGATGGATTGCTCTGACTCAGCGCCCACTGATTGAGGGAAGAGATGTGCATTACAAGCTCTAGTAAACATCCTTGTCTGGATTTCTTAATGCACTTACACATTATGACGTGTGTGTTTGTTGTTTAAAGGAATTTCTAAATACTACATACGGGATTTGCAAGAGCTCCTTTGCGTGTGTATTTGTGTGTATAAGTGAGTGTACTTTGAAGTCATCCATTGTGACAGCCATGGAGTTGAGCAGGTCAGCATCGATGGATTCATCCTCCAAGTCTATGAGAATCATCTTCTTGCGAATGGCCTGCAAAGCAGCCTCTGAGCACAAAGCTGCCAGGTCAGCGCCCACGTGACCATGGGTATCCGTGGCGATCTGAAATATAGTATTCAACTCAGTTATTATTATTATTATTATTATTAATAATAATAATAATAATAATATTAAAAATAAATGGCACACCCCATATATTGATTGATGGTGGTGTAAAGGTGGTATGTTTGCTGAATGGAGCATCTTACTTTATTTTCAACCATAGCAATGAAATTAGACAAAATCTGATTGCAATGATTGTGATGAAACTGTGCTAAAGGGACTCCATCACTGCAGAATCACTACTTGAACTTTAAATCAATCACACAAAAACAGGAATAAAAAAGTCTTACTTAGGTTTCAAGGGGGGGGAAACTACCATTTCCATTCGAAATTCACAACCATTTTCAGAAATTCAATTTAGTGTCAATTATGGACCAAACAACTGTAATAATGTATTATTGTATATCTAAATAGTTTACTTTAAACTTCAATCAAATTATTGTTCCAAAATGGAATTTACATGTAAGTGTAATCATTACATTTTTTTTTATGCGATTTGGCCTGAACTGCTGGACTCTCTCTCACCCTCTCAAGATCAACATCGTCAGCCAGTTTCATGTTTTTGGTGTGGATCTGCAAGATCTCCAATCTGCCAGTCGAATCTGGGATCCCAATGTCGATTTCACGATCAAACCTGCCTGAAGACAAACATCACCATATTTGTATATGTGCATCATCTGTGTGTGTGTGTATGTGTGTGTACAGTACACTTGAATTTGTAACCTCTTTAGGACCTTTTCTGGCATAAACACTGACCTTGTCAGGACCAGTGGTCCAAAACTGCTTATGGTTAGGGATAATGCATTGTTTAGGCTGTCCAAATGAATGGAAATCAATGCAGTGTCTTTAAAGCCATGCAAAAATGTGTGTGTGTGTGTGTGTGTGTCCTGACCAAAGCGTCTCAGAGCAGGGTCAATGCTGTTAGGTCGGTTTGTTGCAGCCATGACAACCACATGAGCTCTTTGCTTTAGGCCGTCCATCAGGGTCAGGAGCTGGGACACGATACGCCTCTCCACCTCACCGTGGGTCTACACACACACACACACACGTAAACTGGTCTGATCTAGCAGGGTTACTGTATTCCTCATAACTTGTTGGCTCTTGATTACCTTCTCTCTCTTGGGAGCGATTGCATCCAACTCATCAATAAAGATGATGGCTGGAGCGTTTTTCTCTGCTTCCTCAAATGCCTTTCTTAGGTTGCTCTCCGACTCTCCTGCCAGCTTACTCATGATCTCAGGACCTAGTCACAATATTGTGCAGCATGTGAGACACAGAGCCAGCATTGGGGAAAAACGGTAGGTAAACTCGAATCTCCAATCTGTTTCAAGTAGCTCAGAAATGTTTTTGAAGAACTACTTTGCTAAAGCAGGGTCAGTGCATTTCTTCATCTTTGCCTCGGTACAGTTGGTCTCACTGTGTCACTGTGTAAGCAAACCTCACCATTGATGAGGAAAAAGAAGGCACCAGTTTCATTGGCTACAGCTCGGGCCACCAAGGTCTTTCCTGTTCCTGCAGGGCCGTACAACAGGATTCCTCTGGGGGGCTGACAGAGACAAGGGATACACAGTCAGAACATTTACATAACAATAGGAAAAAACCAACTGTTGCATGTTAACATGTTAGTCTGGCTGAAACTGTACCAAGTCAAATTACTCATGGTTGATTTATAACACCAGATAATGCAACTGGGAGTTGAGCTTTGAGCTTTTCCTGTTCTCTGTCAACACTATCAGTGCGAGTGTAGAACATGGAGGAATGAGAACCCACAGGTAACCCACAGATTCTGCTTATACAGGGATCACTTTATATCAGGTACTGTTGTTAATCACAACGGTGAAGTTAGCATCCAAATTAGCAGCTTCCCGGTCAGCACCTAAGGGGAAACTTAAGGAAAATGTAACTTACAACATTCAATGTGGTTCTACACTTCTTACTGATGTTTAAGTGCATGGCTGTAAAGCCTCACTAATAAAACCTCTATTCTACGGCAAAGATAGGGCACGATTGTTGTATGTTAAGTCTCTCCCAACGGAGCCAAGTGTGAAACTATGAATTTGGATACTAACTTCAATGTTGTTACAGACACCAGTGCTATATTGTTAATGTTAAACGGTTTTATTGTTTTCTCCACATTCTCCTGTTTCCTCCCACAGCCCAAAAACATGCAGGTTTTGGGGAGTGGGCAAAATGGACACAAATGGAAATTGCCCGTAGGTGTGAATGTGAGAGTGGATGGTTGTTTGTCTCTATGTGGCCTTGCGATGGACTGGGGACTTTCAGGAAAAGTGAGGGTGAGAGGCGGGGTACATGCCAGTCAGCCCCCCCCCCACCCCTGCGCAACCCTCATGTGGAGGATAAAGCAGTAGATGAACGAATGAATGCTTTTATCGTGATGTGTAAACATTCTCTGGAGTAGAAGGAGGGAAAGTTTATGAGGAAAGTTTGATTTGGTATTTATAAGTTAATGGATGATAGAAAAACTCGGGAAGGCACTCGATATGCTGACAACTATCCACATGCTGCACTAGAAACAAGCTGAAACGGACGTTTTGCCCCTTAGTGAGGTAGAGGCTGACACACAGTGCTTGTATTCTAAGACAAGTACGTAGTCCAACTGAGCCGTGTAGTTGAGCAACAACGATAGCTCAACGTAACTGTGCGTGGAAACATCCTGATTGATTGAATCCGCTTTAGAAACAATCTCAGGTTTAAAAACACTGAACCAGTAGTCCCCTGGTACAGATTAGGAGTAGGATGTGAATTGTAGTTAGGTTAAGGTTGTGATTGGTATTACTTGATTATGAAAATGTTTAAGAATAAGCCTTTAGATAGGTTGTCCAAAGTGCCTTAACAGGAATACCTGCTCAAAAAGAGCATGTGCTTGTGTGTGTGGTGTAACACACACCTTAACTCCTATAGCCTTGAAAAGACCCGGGTGTCTGAGAGGAAGTTCGACCATCTCTTTGATCTGAGCCAACTGCTTTCGACAGCCTCCAATGTCGTCATATCCAATGTCATTTAGGTTCTCCTCTTCATCCTATCATGGGGCAGGATACAAAACTGATAAGGTAAGGTTCTGATAAAGTTTTTAATTGCCCTAATGTGGTCCTGTATCAATGCCATTCATGGTGCCACTCAAATGTCTACAGTTCAGTTCAGTTCAATTTATTGTCCCAAAGGGAAACTTGTCTTGCAGTCAGGTACACAGAATAAAATAGCACAAGACACACAAAAAAACCCAATAATTGAAAAGTGACACTACAGGGCAATATACATTCAATTAGTAGTATTCTGCCTCACCAGTCTAGATTTCTGACAGATAATTTCCAGGATTGCTTATGTGTAATAAAGCGGTATTGTTCAGCATAAGCATACTGGACTAGGAATAAAATAACTTTTAGTCCCGTTGCACTGAGTAGTCAATACTTGGTACGTAATTAGCTGGAAATTCAAACCTGGTGCTGAAATGGATTGAACAGCAAACAATAAACAAACTGTCTCAGAAAAAGGTTTCTATTTCAACATAAATTCATGCTTTGCTGTTGTGGTCTGACTATTTATTCTACATGAAATGGTGTGAAAAATTTCTTTCATCACATCATGTCCACTGAATGGCAATGTACAACGGCACCACACAGACCAGAGGCTTATACAATGAAATGTGATGTGGAGGATGGACTGAAAACATTCACAAAATGGGACCAAAATGCTGTAAATATATATAAAAATATGTCAGGAATGTTTGCTGTTCAGTGTAGGTGGGAGGGAGCGGTGTGACATAATGCTAGAGTTTGGTTTCTAAGGTTTGACCAGTAAATCTGTTAAGAACTGCTGGTGGTATGTGCTTCAGCTTTAACATCTTCCACCTAAATTCACTCAATCATTTACAAATGTCTAATGTATTAAATGAAGACATCTTTTCAATATAACCACATATTCACCTCACTATACACAATAGAGAGTAGATTATTCTGCTGATTTCAGTATCACTGAAGATACCAGAGGCTTATTCATCGGTCACAGACCTCTCTTTTGATTGGATCTCCCTCACAGTATATGACAGTGTCTGGGGCGACGATGCAGTGAGGGCTGGGGTCTGTTTCCACCACCTTGAACTCCACTGCTCGCATGCTCCCCCTCACTAGGAAGATGTCGCCTGACAGCACAGACGACAGGTAAGGACACACAGGAGCAGTATAATGTGTGCTATTAAGGTGCTGTTGGTGTGATGAGTTGAGCTCTATGATGGTGGTGGTGGTGGTGCTGTGGTACCTTTGTGTACGGGCCGGTAGGCCTCCAGAAAGTACGGTTTGAGGAAAACCTCAAAGAGGCTTCCAGTCAGGCCTTCAATGGTGTCATCTATGGGGAGAACATGAATCTTTTTTCCATACTTGATATCAGGGCAGGCATGGATACTGCGATGACACACACAGATGATACAGATGATTCATCATCAAAGACTCCCACCATTTAATATGATCTGATCTTTTGTGCATCAGTCCTTTCTACAGAAATCTGGGGTGACAGGATTTCGCACTGAGGTTGTCCAGTAGTATTGTGATTAATTGCATCTATCTATCTATCTATCTATCTATCTATCTATCTATCTATCTATCTATCTATCTATCTATCTATCTATCTATCTATCTATCTAGTATATACATTATCTATCTATCTATCTCGTATATACCTTATCTATCTGTCTATCTATCTAGTATCTGTCTATCTATCTAGTATCTGTCATTCTATCTAGTATCTGTCATTCTATCTAGTATCTGTCTATCTATCTAGTATCTGTCTATCTATCTAGTGTCTGTCTGTCTGTCTGTCTGTCTGTCTGTCTGTCTGTCTGTCTGTACCTGATGACATCACCAAGCCGGACACGCAGATTACTACGCGTCACACGATTCATCCGGATGCGTTCATCTCCACAGGTGTCATCAGTTAGGACGATACACACTGTCTGACGCTGTTTCCGTCCTCTCAACACCACTGTGTCCCCCCTGAAGAGCTGCAGCTCCTCCATCTTATTCTGGTAGAAACACACAAGTGTAGGAGCAAGCATAAAAATGGGCTTCGGTGTGTATTTTTGCTCACACTCTCACACACACAGACCTGTGACAGGCTGACAATGCTGCTGTCTTCATTGATAACTTCATCCACAATCAGTCTGTTGGGTCGGTGTTTCTGCTTCAGGATGGCAGTGGAGAAGTCTTCTCCCTTTGAGCTTCCAAACAAGACACATATTATGACTCACATGCAAGTTCTACACCCGTAGCTCTAATTTCCTCATGTGACACCAAGCTGTATTTAGACTTTCTCTGGTTCTTAGCGTAGCAACTATACATGATGATTCTGTAGACATGTGAACATTTATCATCAAAATGTATTATTAATTACACTTTACAGTACAGTAGCACAACATCATGGTGACAATTTAGTAATAAGCATTAAATATTATAGTAATACTAACTAACAGTTGTGAGATAATATTACAATAGTGCAATGCTATTTTCAAAGCAATACCCAGATAATTGTTTGGTAGTGAGAATTACTATGAGCCACCATCAAAACTAATAATTACCTTATTATAAAGTTACAATTTATCCTTCATTATGTCTATTACTTGGCTGGATAAGATGCTATTTCCATAATATTACTTACCAATTATAAATTATTAACATACTATTAGTGTAGTCATTTGAATGCAATATAATGTAAAGAAATGTTTCAAAGTGTTCATATGCAAAAACAGAAGTGTCAATATCTGTAAAATACTGAATAGAAATTTCTAATCTTGTTTATCACGGAAAACATGCAGCTGTTTCACTCACTCTGCTCCTCCTGAGCCTGGCATGACTGGTGCTCTTTGTCTCGTCCGATTTCAGATGTCTTCCCTTTTCACACTCAAAGGTCACAATTAAGCGTGTTGTTTACTGTTGTAAATTCAGGAGCTGATCTGCTAAGGTCGTGTGACTTCTGTTCCGATCTGGGCCCGACGTTTCAGATTCAGCCTGATCTGACTTGCCCTTCTGTGGTTTTTGGTCTTCCCGATCACCCGGCGTCAGTCTCTTCTCTGTTTTCTTTTTCCTTTAGTGCCTCGAGCCATCATGGAAGTGGGAGCTGCAGCCTGTCTGTTTATCATTGGAGGTATTAATAAGCTTCCCTGTCTTATTTGTAACCCCATCATGTGCATGCACACACTTTCATACTCGCCAACAGGCAGAGATCCCAAGCACTTACCTTGGCGAGTGTCCCAGGACAGATATAGCATGATATTTCCTCCCCCCCTCTGCTACTAAGCAGCAAATGCCAGCACAACTAGCAAGCTGGTTACAGTGAACATTTTCCAACTTAGTGTGAAATATGTGGGGGTCAAAATAAATGCTGCCCACTTCCTGCTTCCCAAAAGAGACATTTTCTGGATGTCCTTGCATGATCAGTCTCCACCTTTGACTCCTCGTCATTGTGACTAAAGGGAGCTGCTTTTGTGACCCAGCTATCAACCATGGGTGGAATCTCTCCCTCACACACACACACACGCAAACACACATTCTCATATATTTATTTTCAGACTTGCATTGACTTCCATTCATTTGGACAGGGTAACCCTAACCCGAATTAATGCCTAACCCTCACCTTAACTTCACCACAATTCATATGTTAGTCCCTAAACTCAGCCAGATCCCCTGAAATAAGGTTCGGCCATATTAGGACTGGGTTTTGGTCTCCATGAAGACTACTGGTCCTGACAAGGTCAGTGTTTATGCCAGAAAAGGTCCTAAAGAGGCAACAAATACAATACACACACACACACAGAGAAAGACACACACTATATATCCACATATGTACTGTATATACAGTATATGTACTGCACCTGAACATATGAACACATACTTACACAGGCATGGTATAGTGTTTCCCAAGCTTTTTATATGGGGACCCACTTTTTAAAGATGACAAACTGTTGTGAGCCAGTTCATAATAAAAATTCAAGAGCTAGTTTGATTGCATTATTATTGGTAACACTTTACAACAAGGCAGATAACAAGGGTGATTATTATTGGTAAATAGTTCATCATTTATGCCTTATATCCATTTCACTTATGCGTACTAGCCCAAAGTTCCATCCATGCTCAAATTAATCTGTTGGAGTATAAATCGATCTTAAGTAAGTTATTGGTACATTTATCAAATGAGTATGTTAATCAATGATAACCTAATGATAATGTCATCTTTCTGCATACCTTAGTGTAAAGTGTTACTATGGTACACCTGTTTAGTAAAAGAATCACAACTTCATTTTATACATGTGTCCTATAATGAATACATTTTTTAAGTAATTGAGCATTTTCCACATGATAGTGTTTTGATTTAAATCTTTTATTACTAAAAATCATCCTTTAACAAATAACAAGAGATAAGCAACAAATGCAAACTGTGTGTAAAACCTGTTGTGAGACTGGAGCACAACTGTCCTCTCTTTTACACTTTTTAACAAATCAGAATAAAGTGACTGCTGTATCACACGCCTTCCATCGTCTACTTTGAAAAGAGGAAGTGAAATTAAAGGGAGAAATGTGCGAAAGCTGAGAGGAGCCATGCTCACTACTATATCTTTTTTTTCATTTATCTCACGATCACAGAAAGAAATCAGCTCATTGTTATTGGGATAATGGCCTGTTATCTTGTTTTAACAAGGTAAATTGGTGCATTATCACGAGATAACAAGGCTCGTTTCCCCATGATGACATAATAAACTATCGGGTTATCTCGTGATAGGACGTGGTGCATTTTCTGCCTGTGTTAGGCCTTGAATGGAAGTACAGCCTGATTCAGCCCTGATCAGCAGATTCTCTGTTATGTGACTTTCAGCTGTCGGACCCTACAGGCTGCCGCTTGTGGTACCAATCTCTCATAAAAAAAAATTATTAGTTAAGAGGGAAAAGCCTTGTATTTTTTTTGTCCCATGATAACGACAAGTTTATTCTGTGATCTTGAGATAACAAGAATGAAAGAATGTAGTAGCGACCATGTTCGTTCTGTAAAAATGAGAGGTAGATGAGGCTTAAAAGAAATGTGGGGTAGAGGATGGGCTCAAAACATTCACCAAATGAAACCAATATGTCGTTAACATAAATACAGACACATTGCAGAAAACCTGGAATGATTGCTTGTACAGTGCAGGTGGGAAGGAGCGGTGTGATGACGCAACAGTGTTTGGTTTCTAAGGTTTGACCAGTAAAAACTTTTTAAAAAATGCTGGTGGTATGTGATTAGTTAAATGATTTTGCTTTATCGTCCGCTACCTAAAGTTACACCAATAACTTACACAATTTTATTAATGTATTAAATGGAGCAAATGTTTCATTATATTTACATATTCACCTCGCTATACATAGTTGAGTGTTGATTGTTCGGCTAATTTCAGGTCAGTTGGCTGGTGTGTCGACTCTGGAGTCGGTTTGACAGAGACAGGCGCTGTCTGCATTTTCCTCTAAGATGAGTTTGATGCAAGATATTCCTCATGAACTATGAGCTGACTTGAAAATTCATCAGAAAAATGTTTTGGAATGCTTTTGAAACTGTAAATAAGTAAATAACACTTCAAAAACCTTACACAGAATAATTATAATTTAAAAAATTAAGCTCAGTGCGGCTTAATGTCATCTAATTTCCCTACTTTTGCTTTATAGGGGAATGCCTTTCTGATTTGTATCCCTTCCTCCTTCCCTGTATTCTGCTATTCTGTATTCCTTTTATTTATCTGGAAAGCACTTTCTTGCTTATTCATGAAAAGTGCTATATAAATAAAATATTATTTCTACTAGAGTAAACATTGCTGGGAGTCTGGATGTCAACATTTAACCAGTTATGTTTTAGATTGAACAGAAAAAGCATTATCTGATGTCCAATCCCCATTCAAAGTCTAGCTTTGTGAAACTGGTCTCTGGTGATGCATAGGCCAGAGCAGATCATAACAAGCTCAGTTACAAAACATTATGTGCAGGTTTACGACAGACTTTTATCTTACACATGAAGCTATAAAAAAAAAGCCAAACGTTGAGGGGGAGTTATCAGATTATTGCTTTGACCAGTGACTGCTTGTTGTTTGTATTGTGAGAGACTGTGAACTCTGCATCAGATTGTATCTTGGCATTGAGGACTACCATAACGGATCAGTTGCAAGTACACAGAATCTCAACCATCCAGTCCAGTTTCTGGGAATGTACTACATTTGGTCAATGTCTAATCCGCCATTCTCTGTCTATTCTCTGTGGTTATCAAAAAAACATGCACCCACAGCATGAAATCCTCGCCTCAGAGCGTCCCCCCCAAAAAAATGTCACAAACAAAAATTAATTTCCACAAAGACAGACTAAACGTGGATGTCTTTGAAAATGTGCATACGATTTTTGCATGACAGAAAAGAGTTTAAAGACAAACCATCTTCCACAGTTTTATCAAGAAAGTGCTTGACCTCAGTTAATAAGGTGAGATGAAGAGAAATTGCATGACTGTCTTGATCATCTGCATCTCATGATGAGTTTTATGGGTCTGCTTTCTCCCTCAAACATTCGTGCTCTGATTGATAGAAAATCCTTCTTGTCCAGGAAAATCCACTTTCGCTCTGTGTGACATTTGTGGGCCAGAGCAGTTGTAGGCAACCAAGAGGAAGAGAAACAGAGATGTACTGTATATGTCTGTGTGTGTGTGTTTATTTGAGTTGTCATAAGGTAAAAAATTAAAGCCTACTGTATTTCATGCATGCATTTTTATATACCTTGAGCTATACTGTATGTTGATACAAAGCTAACTATGCGTGTTTCACGTGTGCGTTGTTAGCAGTCGTCATCCTCAAAGTGTGTTTTCTGCAGAACCTTTACATGACGCTCATAGATCTTGAGGGCGGGGCCAAGTCTGATTGACAGGCCAGTCAGGACATCGTTTCGCTGCATGAGGAGAAGAGACTTGCCATCGATTTCCTAAAGAGGAGAGCAAAGCAATATGTGTGAGTCAGTGTAGGTTTGAGGGTTAAAGCACAGCCATTAGTCCTGCCTGTGGTGCCCTCTAGTGTAATTTAAAGGGAATTACAGACTCACCTGGGTCTGAAAGGCACCAGCCTGCTCAGGGAAACCTGCTGCTGTGAAATAACTGACCACATCAGACACTGTCCAGTCCACCGGACTTCCACTGGCCCCCTCAGACTTGTTAAACCTAGAAACATGAGGAAGAGCACAGGCGACTCATTGCACCCTCACAAAATTTCTGCTGCTTACTTTAACTTTTCTACAACTTACTACTTTGACTTGACTTCTGTTCTACATGTTGATCGTACATTTACACATTTTGTGCTGTGATTAATCAACCAAAAGAAAAGTTGATTTGTAAGTCCCTATATATTATTTAATATGTGTCAGATTAAAACAACCTGCACTTACAGTAAATTTTACATAAAGAAAACCTTAGTATGACTTAACCTTTGTGTTGTCTTCAGTCTGCTGTACTCACCCTGCACTACTAACTCCTCCATTCATCGCCTGTTCTTCAGACAGGTGGGAGTCTCCTGGGGAAGCAGTGGGTGTGAGCAGGCAGGACGACACACCCACCTCTGTCTTACACTCTATACCTATGTGGGGGGAAAAAAATGCAGTGTAGCGGGATTTCCTGTTACCACAAAGCACAAGCATACACAAAATAAACGTGTACATTGTGAGACGTCAAGTGAAGCGGAACTCACTGGTGAAAGCTGGGGGGGTGCGGTTGATTCGCTCACGCTGCTGCTGATTCTGTGTCGTCCAGTGAGGAGAGAAGGGGGAGAGGGTGTCACACAAATACGGATATACAAAGTGCACATAATAACTTCTAAACTTCTGATGATAGTACTGCAGGATGATGTTTCCATCTACAGGCCTCAGCCTCCACTTAAAGTGAAGGAATACAGAAGTTGGCTTCATGACAAAACTGCTCGTACAACCATCTGCTATGGTAAAGGCATGGTATTGCATCTAAATATTAAATATAATACACTGAAAAAAATGGTATATATATATTTTTTAAGCTAATGCATGGTAAATAAACTAACCAAGAGAACATATGCCCACACTAACCTGTGCTGCCAATTGTAGCGGATCTGTGAGGACAGCGCTGTCCTCCAGGTGTTCACTGTTACACTGTGACAGCGAAGCTGCCAGGACAGGTGGGGACAGAGTCCTGGTGTGGGAATCCATCCCTGAGAGACAGGCAGCCAAACACAGAGGAGACGAGGGGAGTTTAAGGTTATATGTTAATATGAAAAAGAAAAGACGATGAACAACATACACATTCACAAAATATAAACAAGACAATTTCTGTTCAAATCGTGTGTTTACTGTGATGTTAACCGACAGTGTTTCGGCTGAATAGCTCACCCGCTGCCATGACTCTGCTCTTTTCTATTCAGCTGCTGTTTAACATCATGTACCCATTAAATTAACCAATTAATTAATTGGAGTGTTTTGTTTTTTGTTTTTTTTTTTTGTTTTTTTAAATGAAATTAATTATTTTCTACTTCAATTTTCTACTTTCTTTGCACTATATAACAAAGAAATCATTACAACATTATTTCAAGGTTTGGTGAAATACCAATCATTATCAGTCAACATTTTCTGGTTTATCGTGAAAACAATCAACAGATTAATCAATTCTCAAGATAATTGTTAGTTGCAGCCCGAGTGTATTTGTTAAAATGCGAGGCACAAGTGACCTGCAGTATTTGTAATGCTTTACTGAGCAAATTGTAATTTAGTTATTGTTCTATATCTGTTAATCCTGAAAAACAACTAAATCGAGGAAGTATGTTTGAGTAAAATTAACATTTTTGCTTTATTTTGTAAACTACTGACAAAATGTATAAGAAATTCCAAATAAAAATGTCATTAAAAACATTTATTTGCAGAAAATAAAAGCTCATATTAATTTTTAAACAACTCAATTATAATGTTTTAATTTTGGAGAAGTTCAGAAATCAATATTTGCTGGAATAACCCTGATTTTCCATGCATCTTGGCATGCTCTCCACTAGTTTTTCACATTGATGTTGGGTGGCTCTATGCCGCTCCTGGCACAATCATTGAAGCAGCTCAGCTCAGTGTAAGTGTAGGTCACACTAAATATTTGACACTTTAACCTGTAAAAGCTGTTTTTATTTCTGAAACGAATTACTGCATTTCCCATATTTTCTAGATATGTTCCAATAAAGTTGTAAAAAATAGATATGAAGGTCTTTATAGCATTGCTAAAACAACAAATCTAATGGTGGCTTAAGACTTTAGCAGAGTATTGTAACCCCTATGAATTATTTACTTAAGCCAAGTGAAACATTCCTCCATGTGTTTGTTGTTTTCTGTCCATGAAGATGTTTACATTTAACACTACAATTAGCTGAACTCTTCAACTCTCAATCAGGAAGAAAACTGAATTTTTATATACCTGGCAATTTCACGCAATGAATTTTCATATCAACTGATTTGAAACTTTTTAGAACAGAATCTAGAACAAATCAAGATTGTAATCTACAGGTGTGGTTACTAATGATTCAATGATTTTAGTGAGTTAAGGAGGAGAAATAATTACGATTCTCACTCAAAGTAATGGCTTGTATATATCTGAGGTGATACTTACAATCATGCAATAAACTCTAGTTTACAACAATGAAAATGCCCACAACTTCTTTTACTTTACACTCACACACACCTTTGACACTGTGCTGCTGCTGCTGCTGCTGGTGGTGGTTGGGGCTCCCCTGCTTTGATGCTGCCTGAATCTCAGCATCTTCAGCAGGTTTATCAGTGAGCCCTGGTTCGGTTGCCATGGCTACCGGCGATAGTCCTTCCTCCTCATCAGAACTCAGGAGATCACCATCCTCCCTCTCTTCTTCTTTCTCTTTCTCTTGCTGTTCATCTTCTTCGCTGCCTGTGTCCATCGGCTTATCCTCCTGGACAGAGGGGGAGGGCGGCGGCTGCTGCAGTGACAACATAAACTTATGTCAAAAAAAAGAAAAAAGAAAAAAAGACACCCTTAAAATGAAAGAAACAAAGGTGTGGGTAAAGCAATCTCTTTCTCTGGATTTGCTGCGCGACACATGAGTTTTATCCAAGTTCTTGCTCCGTATCTGAGCAGGTAGATGGCAAACACACACAGAAATGACACACAGGCCACCTTTTGTAGGCAACTCGAGTGTGTGAGAGAGGAGAGGAAAAGGGAGGAGAGCGAACGCACTGACGGGAATCTCCCAAACGATTAAATCAGGCACCAAACGGGAGAGACGAGAAGAAAAGAAAAACAACATCATCAACCCTCCGTGACTAGGGGTTACAGTCGCACCCCGAAACACACAAACGTGTGATCGGCATGAACAATACATGGCGCGCAGCTGTTCGCTCCGCTGGTCGGCCTGCAGCATGCGCGGCAGCGGCACGTCGCAAGTTTAAGACAGACACCGCCTACTGCGCGGCGGCAGGCCCAGACACCGCGACGCGCACGGATAAAGTTCTTGAACGAGAGGAACGAGACGTTATTGACCCGTGACAAGGGATGTGACAATGAAACGAGGCGGTGCGCGTGCCCGCTCCACGCACAGACGCTCTTTACTGGTGTGCGCGCTTATCCCGAGAGGAGCCGGGGAAGCGGAGCGGAGCTGTCTGCTCCCATGTACAGCCTCTATTATACACTGTAACTGTGAACCCGCACAAAGCCGAGTCGCTCGCTTGCTTGCACGCACGCGCGGGTACACACACAAAGGCACGGTGGCACTTTTGCGTCGAGGTTTTACCAACAGAAAAAAAACCCAAACAAATATTTGGCGCAGGGCGCTGAGCGCGTGCGTCCGGGTGGTGCAGCTTTTTAGCCACGATCATACATTTATCAGTAGTTAAACCATCAGAGCCCCCCCGCCACGCACACGCACACACACATTTACTGGGACGTGTTGGTAATATTAAGTTGACGTTTCCCACCTTTCTCGCCGTGCTCCTGTCCTGCAGTGCGCTCTTCACAAGTCTGTCAGAGGGCGCATTCTTAAGCATCGGCTCCTCCACCACCATACCCCGCAGTGGAAGAGTGATGTTCCCACAGCGGGTCCTACGCAGCCTGCCTCTCGCCACCTCTCTCTCCATGACTACTTTGACTTTGCCGCGGGTCAGCTTCTCCTCTGACAGCTGCTCCTGGCTGCTCAGATAACCCAAAATCTCCTTGAGTCCCAGTGGCTTTACGTGGCCTCTGGTCGCGGCAGCGGCAGAGGCGGCAGGGGCCCCTCTGAGGCTCCTCTCGGACAGACTGCGTACAGAAGCCACCAGTCTGTCGCCCAGGTTGGAGTTGGCGTGGTTCCCCGCTGCTCTGGTGCCTCCTCCTCCGACGACGACGACTCGAAGTTTGGGCTTGTGGGGCGCATTCTGCCTCTGCTGTGGAGGGAGATTGTTGCTGTTGCTGGCGCTGCTGCTGACGCTCCCTGAGCAAGTTTTGTTCTGGATGTCAGCTCCGGACACACGAGGCGCGTTTCCTCCGCCAATTGCATCGTTTTTGCCCGGCGTTGTCCTGCTGCTATCGCCATGGTGGTACGCGCTTGTTCCCAGCCCGGGACCGGGCGGCGGACAGCCCCCTAGTCCCCGCTCTCCTAATCTCTTATCTCTTCTTGCACTTGCTTTCTCCTCTTTACAGCCGCTCCCGACGGCGCAGCCCGTTGTTGCGCCACAGCAGAGGCACCCGTTTCCGCTACTTGGGCTGGAGGCAGGCTTCAGCTTCTTGGCAGCGGTGCTGGCTGATGTTTGAGTGTGGGGATCTGGGCTGGGCTCCGACTCCTCTGCCTCCTCCTGGTCGCTGAAGCTGTGCGCACTGTCGCCGTTGTTGTTTAGATGATCGTGTTTGGTTCTCTCCCTCGCTGCCTCCGTGCCGCCGCCGCCGCCGCCGCCGCCGCTGCTGCTGCCAGCCGCCGTAAACTCACTCTTCTTTCTGCTTTTCCTCTGCACCTTCGCCGCGTTTCGGTAAGAGATGGAGCCCTTGTAGCTAACTTTGAGCACGGTCTGCTCTTGAATCAGTTTTTCCAGTTCTGTCCTGGTTCGGTCCGGGTCTGACCCGTGTCGTCTCCGGACCATTCGACAAATCCTCTCCAGGTCTGGACGGGCTTTCCTCGAGCGGAGAGAGTCGATTGTCTCCAGGATCCACTCTCGGTACTTGTTGGGCTCGGACATCTTCTTCCTACGGGTGCGGATGAGGTTTTGGCCCGAGTGCGTCTGTTGTCTCACAAGTGACGCTGTGTCAAAGCTGAGCAGCCGGAGTGCGATCCCCGGTAGGAGAATGAGGACGGAAGCCTGGCTGGTACGCTTGCGTCCGTTGGCCACATTGTGCGCTTAAGGTAGACCGAAGATGGCGCCGATGGTCTCAGACGCAGACACAGACGCAACTGGCATTTAAGGTGGAATTGTCTTGCATTTAACGCACGGAATATACCGTGTATCAACCAGCCAATCAGTCAAGTGAGACACAACTCACCAAAAACACCTAAGACGTTAAAGGCAGAAGTAATTATAAACACACGCAAAAAAGAGCTGAGGAAAGGCTGACACAAGAGATTGCAAATGAGGAAACACCAGGTAGTTATATATAAATAAACAAAAAAGTGAAATCATACATAATTGTTAGATTATAGCATAATCAAAAATAATAACATAAATAAGCCAAATGAGGTGTGGAAACAAAAAGTAAAGAAATAAAGTGGGATTTAAAAGGATAAAATAAAATGACACAGGCCAGCATAAACTACCCCACTTTCCCAAAATATCCATGCTTCCCATGGTATTAAAGTTTTTGGTCATCACCATGTAAGCATAGTGTAGTAAGCAGTGATGTGCAGTCCTTAGAGGAAATTATATTCAGTGGTGTATAGAAAATGCTCATCACAGTGATAGAAAGTGATGCTGTGCCATAAAGGATGTCCCTGTATTATACACAGGTGTGTGAGAATGTAGGAAATTATATACTAGTGGCGCCTGCCCCACTGGCGCACTTTAGGTGCCCTTTTCATTTTCGCCCTTGTCCCTCCAAGTGTCTATGCACACCAGTGAGAGTAAGTGTAAACTCATATACACACAAAAGGTTTCCACAGCTGTTCTTATAGGACATTGTATTGACTCCCACTCATGAGAACAACCATTACAAAGCCTTATCCCTAACCTTCACAATAACAAGTTAATGCCTAACCCTAAACTTAACCCACAACTTAAATCTTAGACCTAAACTTAACCAGTTCCACAGAAATAAGGCCAGATTTTGGTTTCCATAAGGACTACTGGTCCTGATAAGGCCAGTGTTAATGCCAGAAAAGATCCTAAAGAGGTAACAAATACAAGTACAAGTATACACACACAAACACACACGCCTGTGTGATCCCAGTAGAATTTTACCAGTAAAAGTTTATTGGAATGGTACTAATGTTGCAAAATATTACACACATATTTTTTAATGTCACTATTCCCGTGACTTTGGATGCTTCCCTTTGCAATGTGTGTGTGTGTGTGTGTGTGTGTGTGGAGGGGGGGGGTTAACATGGTTTACATTGACGAGGGGGATGGGGTCTCATTTCCCTAAAAAGTGCGACAGTATGAACCAGCATTGTGCCTGCATTGACAAGGAGGAAGTTGTATCACTGCAAAAACACCAAGGAGACACAGAATAATATTGTATTATAACTTCAAACAGTTTGTCCATGATGAGAGAGTCAACATTGAACTTGTCATGGAGGAAATACAGCAAATGCAAAGTCACAACAAGTGGTTTACAATGTAATAACAACAATAATAATAATAATAATAATAATTAAGTGGCTTCTAAATTAGATAACATAAGTGAGCATCTAACTACATGTAGGTGGAGCCACCCTGCAGCTTTCATCACCATTTATCTGCCAGTGATTTTTTTTATTTCAGCAGGAAGGGAAAAGTGCAAACAGTGCTCACTGGTTGACCTCTGATTATGAAGTAGTGATGAATAGCGAATGGGGAGGCTAATACTTGGGAAATTACCCAATTGCTCACAAGTTACTTAATCAATCACCCTAGTTACATTGTGGTACTTGGTGTGATTACTTTTTGAGAATATGCCATACTTGAGCCTCAATTGACAGCAGCAAAGAGAGTTTAAAGGTCCAGTGTGTAACATTTAGGAGAATTTCTAAAAAATAAATGAAATATACTACGCACAAAGTGTGTTTGTACACGTGCATAACCACTTTAAATCAAAAACAGTGCTGTTTTAATTTCCTTAGAATAAGACTTTTTATATGTACTTAAGTCTAATTTTACACAGACGACCATCTTTTCTCGAGCAGCCCAAACAGACAAACCAGCTAAGATGTTAGTTTTGCATTTTAAAGCACAAATGACGATGAACAACATCCTTTCTGGTATGCGAAGGCCCCTGTAGTTTTCTGACACGCCTGGGAAAAGCAGGAGCGATGTCACAGATGTCACTAATTCTTACACACTGGAACTTAACAGAGGATTCTGCTTTAGTGTAGATTTTTAGGCTGTTCCATATCACATTATTGATTGGCAAATGAGTTCTGTTTTTCGCTGTGCATACCTGCTGCAATGAGAATGTAAATTTTTATGGGACCAATCACAGGAACAACAGAACATTAGAGGTGTCTCAGCTTTCTCTTAAACACCCACAGAAAAAAAACAAAAAACAAAAAACACTGAATACTTAATAGATGTAGAATCAAGAATATTTCGCCTCGGCTACAAGTGTCACATTTATGGAAGTGCAATAAGAAATCAAAGGAATGGCCCTTTAAAACTTCCATTAATTCAGCTGATACTGTGCTTGCATGGTGCATATCCCTAATTAGTCCTGTTTAAATCACTCACCACACAGTGATCCAGGGCCCATATAATACTCCAACGCTGCATTACTGTAATGTACAGATAGAAGGAGGAATGTTGTTTTAATATGGACCCACAGCTCCTACAGTAGAAGATTAATTCGGCCATTGACACTGAGCTTCATTGACCTAAATATTCTCTGGAACAGATCCTTTAGCTCATCCTGCAAACTGCAGTCATTTTACATAGCATTCCATATGACAGATGACACACACGCACATAACTACACATTATACACATTTGTGTAAGTCTGGAGAAAAGGCTTGTTACATTTTCCCTTATCTGAACTACTCTGGACAAGGTATACAAATGTGAATCAAAAACACCCAGAGTTTAAAATGATGAGAGAAAAGTAGAGGCAGCTGCATAAACCAAACCAGGGTATCTTCATTTCAATGTAACATTTAAATACAGCATTTTCATGTGACTTAATGTTAATTGTGTATTTTAATGTCACAGACACTGGTGTCACTTTGTGTTCATTCATATATTCTGACTGAACAAATCCTACAATGACGTCTTTTCCAGGCCCTGCTTGAGAACTCAGCCATTGTAGCTCAGGAGACACTGAATGCCACAGTTACCATTTGTACTGTACTGTAAATCAGGCAAGTTGTATACCGTGCATCATTTTTGCTTTCTCTTGGCACACTCTGTCCCATCACAGGTACTCTACCTTTTTCCAACTTGTTAATCAGAGTACTAGTCCTGTTAATGACGCCACCACATAAAAAATGAAAATAAAATAAAAAGTGTGCCTCTTTTAAACACAAAAACAAGAGCTGAGTTGCTATAAAATGGTCCAACTTTGCAAGTTATTAGAGGAGAGGGCTTCTACAGAAGACCATGAAATCGAAGCACACTATCCAGACAAACACCAACAACATGGTCAGAGACCTGTGGGAACAGACAGCCAGAGGCAGCTTGAGGAAGTCTGCCTTGGGTTGGGTGGGTGGTCTCTTTCACTTGCAGTTGAATCAGGGCCATATGGTTGATTCAACATGCACAATCAGCTGGAAGAGAAAGTGAGCTCTAAGCGAAGTTTTTTTTTTTTTTTTTTTTAGCAAAACCAAATCTCATCGAAAGGGAAAACGGTGGAAGACGCTCACCAGAACTCATTTTCTCTCATGTTCAACTTCATCACCTGGAGCTTAAAATTCCTACATCTACTGTATATAATAAGTATCTAACATACCATCTTTATTCGCCGAACTGGATGCGTTATCTCAATAAAATATCTATTAAATGATATGTTCAAACCTGAGATACCATTGTGTTATGGTGTTCCTGAACAACACCATTGAAACTGAGATATTTCCTTGATGTTTCCTTGTCCCTATTTCCAGGTCTTTAAGCATGATGTGACATCATTAGTACCACTAGAATCTAATAACATTTAACAACTGAGTGCTGTAGATATGCACAAAGCCTTGCTATGCTAACAATCATAAGAACTATAGATGGATTTACACAGTAAACTCAATTTACTTTTTTTCCTCTCCTTCTGTCCTGGACTGAAGTTTGTTTGACCACATGGTCTGTGTTTGTTTTACTTTCATTTTAACATGTCACTGAATTACTGTACATGTATGAAGTCTACGATATGACAGGGTACATGTTTAATTTAAAGGTCCAATGTGTAACATTTAGGTGGATTTATTGGCAGAAATTGAATACACTGCCCATAAGTATGTTTGTATAAATGCTTTGAAATTTGATTTGAAATGATTTTAAATTGTTTGATTTTCATAGCCTTAAAATAAGGCTTTCCCATGTACTTTTGAGAATGGCCTCAATTTACGGAGGCCGCTGTGTTCCTACAGCAATGCAGAATGGACAAACCACTCAGAGTGGGGCGTTTCATTGTTGAAGGGGAAACGTATTACACAAAGAAAGAACAATGACTCCACCAGAGGTGACTGCTCTATGACAGCAAGGGAAGTTCTGCCTCTTAAATTTGGTCACATATGTACCATTGTATTTATATTTCATGATGAAAAGTTCCCTAGAACTATAGGACTAGTTTGTTAAGAATCAACTGTTTTTAGAGATCGCCTGAGACGATTTTCTTTGCGTACATTGCGGCAGTATGGCTGCACTTCAACCGATCTCTAACAGACAACACAAATTAGTTTTTTTTCCACTGTGGTGAGTGAGACAATGATTGGATAAATGCGGCAAAAACGTCACTTCCGCAGAATTTATGTCTAAATAACTGGGCCCGAAATGAGCTTCCCCTGTTTCACAGACCAGCAACCGCCACTGAACTGCACCCACATAAACCCAGCGCTTATACCAAAGAAGAAGAACCGGGACAAAGTGGAGAGAGTGAAAGACTGAAAGAGTTATGTGAAGGCCACCAAAGTTTACTGATGCACCTGATTAAGGAAGAGGTGAGAGGAATCTGCAATCCCACCACGAGATGTCACTAAATATTACACACTGGACCTTTAAGCCTTGGTGCATACATGTGCGAGACTAAATGTCACTTACATAGGTACAAAGCAAGCTAGTTGTCAGTTTAACTTTAAGAAATGTTTTTGCTGACTGAGACTGCAGGATTCATTGGGCTTCATGTCATGAAGTACAGACCTCTGCAGGTTTGAAACAGATTGATTTATCTATGCTGCGTTGGAAATGTGAATAAATGATGAAGGAAACAGTAAAAGAGAGGGGCAATCTTGGGTGAAAATGTGCTTGGGCAACTCTAATAAATGGGGTTCCCGACACCCATGAATCTGACGCACGCGTTCATTACAGAGGTCTCCATATATAAGACAGAATAATAAATAAAATACAACAGAAACGCAACAGAAAAGGCAACACTGCTGGTTATCAGTCTCTATGCGCTTTTTCCCCTCTCTAGCCCATATTTCTCTTTTTGTAGCTGGTGCTTGTGATTGGACAGGAGATATTCTCTCCTTAAGTCTCCCACTTGACCAGCCTACCTTAGACTCTCCCTACTTCCGTATCTCTTCCTCTGTCACCCTCTAAACTCTAAAACTCAGCAAACTCCTTGCCACATTTCTCAGTGAAGGAGACACGGATCTCCTCCTCCTCGTAGTCATCAAAGTTGCTGGTGTCGCCTGGTCCTTTGAATTTGGGGACGAAAGGAGCTTCCACCTGAACACAAAAAAGAAAATTGACGATCGAGTACTAACAAAGGAGGGCCACAAATCGACACTGAATACTCACGAAGGATAAGTGTACCTTTTTCTGGTAGATGGCAATCCAGTCAGTGGTTGCAAACCACTTGTGTCCCTTGATGTCGTTGACCCCATTCTTGAGGTTCCCATAACGTTTTGTGAGATCAACCTGCGGATAATATCAAGACACTTTCCTTACTTACACATTATTAATACCAAACGCAGAAAAGAAAGCAAGTGAAAGCCTGTGGTCGAACGGGAGGACAGTTTTGTTTTCACCTGTAGTAGATTCCTCAGGAGGTCCTTCAGGTCTGAACTGAAGTGAGATGGGAAACGCACCTGAGACAGAAGACAAGGAGACAGCCTCAAGTTAAAGATCCGAGATGGACATGTGACTGACAATATAAATACTGTAAAAAAAAAAATAAAGCTTGATGATATTCTTTAAACATTAAAATACAAATTAAACAAACGTAACTCTGGCAAAAGCATCTGATATTCTATAATCATTAATATTTTCATGTGTGTGTTTTTTTTTTAATTGTTTTTTTTAAATGTGTGCAAGGTATAGTGAGTAGGCTGGTTGTGTCACTGGCAGTTATAAACATATCTTGTTAACTAATACCAATGCCAATATCAACAATGTCTGTCAATTAATACATAAGCTATTCGAATTGACGTTGTTATTTGACACATAAATGTGGAAAGGAAAATGAGTGAGAGCCTATAAGTGCCACTGCTGTGCATAAACATACCTGTTACAATATGTTGGATTCATGTTAATGTGTATTTAAAGACATTTAAATTTGTGGGGGGAAGAAAAATAGAAATTAAAAAAAAAATTTGTCTAATCAACCCCCCCCTGCAGTAACTCTGCAGTAACTGCCTGGGAGTTATAAAGCCGCTGTTGAAGACCTCTGATCTAGAGTGTCTGCTCAATGATATGTGTCTTTCAGCAATAATTTACTCAAAAGGTGTTTGTTTCCTCCACCATGGAGGTTGGTTGGTCCGCCTGTCTGTCTGTTAGCAAAATAACTCAAAATGTTATGGATGGATTTTGACGAAACTTTCAGGAAATGTGTGTAATGGGACAAGGAACAGATTATTAGATTTTGGTGGTGATCCAGATCGCCGTCTGGAACCAGGAATGTTTTGAAGGAATCTTTATCTTTGCATGGCGGAGGTCTGCGCTCTCCCGCAGTTTTTTTAGTGGCGTGTAACAAAAAAAACTCACCTTCCCTGATACAATCTTCTCATAAATCTGAATAGGCTGGTCAGCAAAGAAAGGAGGGTATCCTGCTGCCATCTCATAGACAAGCACGCCCAGTGCCCACCAGTCCACTGCTTTGTTATAACCCTGGTGGACAAAGGAGGAGATAAGTGGTCAGAGCATACATCAGTTTAAAAAATACAACAACACCACAGCATGCCTCCCATTTTTGATTTGGTACATCACGCTCCGCAATAACACAAGAAACACTCACTGCCCACTTTATTAGGTATAACTGTTCAACTACTCAATACATATATCTAATCAGAGCAGCGACTCAATTCAATTAGGCATGTAGACATGGTCAAGACAACCTGCTGAAATTTGAACTGAGCTTCAGAATGTGGAGGAAAGGTGATTCAAGTGACTTTGAATGTGGCATGGTTGTTGGTGCCAGATGGTCTGAGTGATTCAGAAACAGGTGATCTGGTTTTCACACACAACCATCTCTTGAGTTTACAGAGAATGGTCTGAAAAAGAGAAAATATCCAGTGAGCGGCAGTTCTCTGGACAAAAAGGCCTTGTTGATGCAAGAGGGAAGAGTAACTCAATAACTCAGTAAGTCAAATAAAAACCAAGGTATGTAGAAGAGTAGAATCTGCTTCAGGTTTTCTTTCAAAATCTTCACATATCCTTCTTTTTAACTGGATTTTTAAAGTTTTAAGCAGTTAAGCACATCATTGCACAACATTAGTTTGTGCTATGGCTCAATAATAAGGTCAGTTCTTAAGGGGCTAATAATTTTGAATTTTGGTTTTTGTTGAATAATTTCATTTCTGTATGCTAAGTCAAATAACAGAAGCATCCAAAATAAAACTAGGATGTTTGAAAAAGCTGTGTTAAAAATTATTTGCTCTGTTTAACAGCATGCAGGCGATACTTAAAAAGCAATAAAACATTCATGGGGGCTAATGATTTAATAAACAAGTATGGTCACAGTTTATTCAGTATTGTGCCGTTGCTGTGTTTATGTCTGTCAAATTCTGTAATCATTGGAATTTGGATTGGAATGATTTCAATTCAATTCAATTCAATTTTATTTGTATAGCACCAAATCACAACATACATTATCTCAAGGCACTGTACATAGTAAGGCCAAACCCTTTACAATATTACAGAGAGAAAAGAAACCCAACAGTTCACACAATGAGCAAGCACTAGGCATTAGTGGAGAGAAAAAACTCCCTTTTAACAGGAAGAAATCTCAGACAGAACCAGACTCAAAGATGTGCGGTCATCTGCCTCGACCGGTTGGAGTGAGAGGAAAATGGGGGACAGAGGAGAGGTGGGGGACAGAAAGGTGGGAGAGAAAGAAAAAGCGGGAGGTGAGGGAGAGACAGAAGAGAGAGACCAGGAGCAAATATACAACAGTTGTATCAAGTTTAGAGTCAGTTATGTCATGTTTATAGAACTACAGTGTCATTTATACAAGCAGATGTGACTGATAGTAGGGCTTGGGTGATATGGGAACAAAATCATATCACAATACACTTTTTTAAATATCTTCTGATAACAATATAAATCAAATCAGCATTCCTGTAAGGCTAGGTGATACAGCACATAAATAATATATGGATATTAGTAGGCTATATCCCAATATATGAGATATTTTGGGATATAAAGTAGCATGCAGGCTGTATCTTTTAAAATGAGTTAAAATGAAGGATATTTAAGTGTGTTAAAAACAATAAAATTTACTATAAATATGCTCTGCTATAACAGACTGCTATAACACTAATAATTATGCTTAAAACTAAAGAAGTCTTTAAAAAAAATTTTTTGTTGACTCCATGTTTAGTGTATTTCACAAATATATTCAATATATTAAATATGATGATTATCAATGCAATTGTCTTTGAAACAGGAAAAGTCATCACAGATCCAAATCCTAAGACAATATCATTCTCAGGTGATGATATTAGATATATTATTGATATATTGCCCAGCCTTAACTGATAGATGTCTTACATCTTATGATAGATGGTCATTCATGTTTATGTAATGCTCAAGTATGTCTTGAATAAACCTGGTAAAATATATCTTTTTTTTTTTCAAAGAAGATATTTTTCAACATGGGATAGTAGGTCAAACACAATTTAACCAATAACATTAAAGTTTAATTTTTAAGAAAGCCAGGGTTGTGCTATTGCTCAAGTTTAAAGATAATTCACACTAAATATTGGACACTTTAAGATGTAGAAGCTGCTTTTATTTCTGAAAAATCTGTTATTTTAAAAAAATCATACATGTTTCCTGTATTTTCTTGATGTGTTCCAATAAAGTGACTGAGAAATAAGTATACTGTATGGTCACTATAGCATTGCTGAAACAAATCCAGTGGTGGCCTAAGACTTTTGCACAGTACCGTAGGTTAACATGGAGCCATGCGAGTATCACAGTGCACGTCTTGTTTTCACTTGACAAGTAGGACAATAAATACCACTTTGAGACTTGACTCAATGCCGACATTAGAGCAGCTGTGTATGTAAACTCAAACAACAAAAAAATGTTGAACGAGTACAGTCTGTGTAACATACTGATGCTACATTTTGATGAAGTGCTTCATGTGTTGTTTGGAGAGAGGACACAGCTGAAGACTCACACAGAGGTATGGGGGAACATCGGTAGCTCACCTTGCTGAGAATAATCTCTGGGGCCAGATATTCTGGGGTTCCACACAGTGTCCAGGTCCGACCTTTTACACGTTTGGCAAAGCCAAAATCTGTCACCTGAGTGAAGGAAAACACAGATCAATGACAAGGAGTGAGTGAGTGAGTGAGTGAGTGAGTGAGTGAGTGAGTGAGTGAGTGAGTGAGTGAGTGAGTGAGTGAGTGAGTGAAAATTAAGCTTATGAAAAAGTAGCAGGAAGGTCAGAGACAGGAAGCACATTTTAACCTGTGGTTGTTACATTAGTGGCCACTAGAGGGTAGTAGATATTGTAGACAATGCCAATCAGCCAGCAAAATAATCAGGTGATACATGTAAATGAAAATTGATTCTGCAGCCACAGACACTTATTCATAAGTAGTAAAAAAAAAAAAAGAATATGATTATGAAACCTTTATGTTGTTTGTTATATTTTAGTTTGAGTCATAGTAACACTGTTCATCAGCTTCATTTCAGAGATGTAGCCATGCAGTAACACTGTTTGCAGGGTGGGAAGTTTGCAGGACAACCCAGCTATCTGGTTGGTCTGGGTTTTTTTTTGTTTACTTAATTATCTAAATAAACATTTAGAAGTAAAAAACACACTCAGATTGTCCACGTGGATTTTTGCTTTGTGCAAATAGGTTAACAGTACAATTGAGCTGTGCTTAGGTTTTAAAAAACTTTTGATTGAAAAGTGGTTGATTGATGTAACTTTTAAGATGGAAACAGGCGACTTTTTTGTCCCCAGTTATGTTTGGTGACTGTCGTCCAGACAGCAGTAGCAAGATGCGGATAAGTAAGTTGTGTTGCATTATAAACTCTCCTGTGTGTACATATTGGGGGCAGAGTTTTAATTATGGACTAAAGCAGTTCCTCTGTATCATAAATAAATCAATTCACCTTTTTTCCCAGAACACCCCGTATCAGTGGCCAAGACAATAACATACTGTGAGCATGGCTTATAAGGCATCAGTGTAAAATGTGGTGGTGCTATTTTTTCTATCACTATAAAACTGTAAATTCATAATGAAAAGTGTAGGCCAAAAAGTTGTCTATTTCTACTTTGAGACAGCTGACATTTTTCTTTCATATATTCCTGAGAATATACTATACTAGTTTTCACCCGATAGTCTGTGCACTGATTAAGGAAAAAATGACATCTAATAACGGTGGTGACAATATTTTTATTCTAATACTTCATACCTACCCAGAGGTATGTTATTTTTGGTAGGTCTCAGCCAAGCTGAATCAGGTGATGTTCTGCTTACATCAAGCTATCAGTGAATGCTAAACTTAGAACCCCTCATACTCATATGTGTACTACATCTGTATAATCCTGTATAAAATGGCAAACACCCTTAGAAGCCAATGCAAAAAGTACCAAACCAGAATGAAAAATGTAAATGCATAAATGTAGGTAATCTAAATGTAAATACAATGTAGCTGTATTAATAAATATTAGACCTGCTATATTCAATCAATTAGTTAATTAACATAAGAAAAATGACATTACAGTGATACTTGGAGCTCTGGCAAGTTTAAAGGGTAGTTTTCAGACAGGTCATACAGCTAACAATTAATACACTCATCTATAAAAAATAGATCCAGATATTTGAATTATATAATGTGCTGCAGAACTATCAAATATGAAAAAGCAAAAATGGGGGACAAGAACAGGCCCCGACATCTCAGCAGCTATACACGCGACAAAAAGAAAAAGCGGACATAATTAACCAGCAATGTGTAAAATCCCACTGTCTGTATTCTTACAAAATATTTATACACAAACATGCAGAAATGTGTAAAAAAAATGCTTGTTTGCCAACTTATTGAGTAGGATATTTATGACGAGCCTCTATTAATCTTTGCATCAGGTGATAATTACCTGAATGTAGCCCTGTTGGTCTATGAGCAGATTCTCGGGTTTCAGGTCTCTGTAGATCAGGTCCAAAGCATGTAGATATTCAAAGGTCAGAACAATCTGAGCAGCATAGAACCGAGCGTGAGGCTCACTGAACACATACAGAGAGAGAGAGAGAGAGAGAGAGAGAGAGAGAGAAACTTGTTGAGTGTGTGGTAAACAGGGATGAACCTGTCTGAGTAAAAAAAGGGACAAGAACATGAATGAAAGAATACAAGTGAACAGAATGGAGGAAAACACAGTTGAGTGCGTTGATCCACAATTTTCTTTCAGTAGGTGCCCATCAAATGCTTCTATGGTGTAAACTCCATGCTGTTAGCAGGAACTAACCTAAATCTGCCAATTCTTCGTAGATGGGAGAACATTTCTCCACCTGGAACATATTCCATCACCATGTAGAGGTTGGTGTTGTCCTGTGGAAGACAGAGGGCCTGTTAGTGACACTCACTCACACGCATTAGGACAAACACACATACACCGGGGTTGATCAACTGGGCAACGGAAATGTATAGGCCTCAATCAGACCTAGTATTAACATTTGTCTTTGGTGATCCAATCACATGTGGGTTAGGGGTCTTGTGTCCCCACCCTTTATTAAAATACACACAAATGTCAAAAACTGTGTTTTTAATGCGTCTGACTGTACAGATGTGTCCGATGATATCGTGTCTGCATTAGAGTGTATATACGTCTGTGTGTGTTCAGGTGACAGAGACAGAAAAAGAGCTGAGAGGTGATGAGTGAAACAACGCCCTACCCACGCTACTGTAACATGAAATAAGATTTTAACCTTCAGGAAAAAACTGATAATATTGTGTCAGTGAAAACAACTAAATCATTGTGTAGGCACTTTGAGTGGATGTCAGCTGAGAAGGTAGTCTCTAATCTGTCCTGGGAACAGACTGCAATCATGCAGCTCAGAAACGTGGCCACATGCGCTCTCAGGCCACATACGAGTGGGGTTTTTGTGATTAGATCCAAGTGTTCATTTAGAACAGGGAGTATTTGGCACAATCCGGGCATGATCACATCACTCAGAATAAATGTTAATATCCAGTTATACATGTATGTTGTGGGTCAGTGTAAATTAATCTACTAATTAAGAGTTTTAGTATTTACAAGAAAAACACCCCAATTTACTTGGGTACATTCCATTTTCAAAACTTGTTTCAGGATCAGAATCATTCCATTTTGTTTAGCCCCTATAAAAGAGCTAAACAGCAGTAAGTTTTGTAACATCCACTTGTTCTTGACCCACTTCTCAAGCTGAGTTTATGTGGGTTATTGACTCGTCTATCTGCAGGGTAGACATCACATATGGACAAGAGTGTTCTGTTAATAGGTTTATTTGAGGTGTGCATGGTGCATCTAAACAGCTTAACTTGAATAAGGCCTTAATTGGAATATAGCCATCAGCTTGGATAAACTATTCAGGAACAAAGAACCACAGTCAAAGACTGAGGCATGTGAGGAATGAGAGACTTGGATTATGAAGAAACACTGAATGTTTGTGTGCATCAGTTAACTCTGAGTCTGTGTGGATAAAGCTTACTTTACTATGTGCTACTTACTTACTCTTAAGAGGTTTAATTTTCACTTATTATAAAAGTTAAAAAGGATGCAACTAAATTGAGAATTCAATTGAAAAAGGTGCATGTGTAAATAATTAATATATGTAAATAAGTGGTGTTGAAAATTAAATGTAAGATGCATCATGATGTGGGCATAGACAATTCTGCATCAGTGCAATATTATAAAGAATACATACTGTATACTGAAAAAAAAAAAATATATATATATAAATAAAAAAAACCCATATGCATAATTTAGTATACCGAGGATGCAATGTATCGAAATGTTTCGTGGAATCTAATATTTTACATAATAATAGTTAGGGAGACCAGTAAAGAGTTACAATTCTAATGTAAATGCCCTACTTTTTGCTCACAGTGCCAGACCCACAGGTGTTTATCAGTTCTGCTGTTGGTGTTTATACTTTAATGTCCTTTAGCTCTTTTTTGTTTCATGACAAGCGTTCATGTACATTTGGTGAACAGTTGTATCATTGTGTGAGCGTACATGGTTTGAAATTTGACAATATTGTCTAACTTAGTACAGCTAAAATGAATTATACCACAAGGAGGACATATTTTTGCCCGTATTTTTTGCAGGCACGAGCATTATACAATTCTCCATACCTTGAATGAGTACTCTAATCGCACCAGAAATGGGAAACTGACGGCCTGAAGAATCCGCTTCTCATTCAGAGTATGCTCTATCTGTTTGAGTTTCACTACCTGAAAGGTGGAGATGGAGAGACAATGCTGTCATCATTCTTCTCTTGAATATGGACCCAAACATCATGGCATTCTTCAAAATTACCAATTTCTGCCGTTGTTTAATAAGGGTTACACATATACTTAATACCTGTATTTCAATATGTTACCACTACTGTATTCATTACTATTTCTAGATAAGGCATTGCAATACACTGCAATGGAAATACACTTCTTTTTAAGCATGTTTCCAACCAACATTGACATTTTAGGGGTTCTCCTATTAGAGTCCCAGCTGCCTCAGTTATGCATTGCAACTCATCTGCAAGCATCTACATTTCATTAAAATTATATGCTTATGGATTTGTTTTTGTGAGTGAGTGACTTCACATATTAGCTGTGACTCACCAACATAAACCAAAATGTAAAAAGGCAGATGTTTCCTTTATTTCCTAAATGTTAAGTGATTTATTCCTATTAGTCTTTTGGGGGAGGGGCTAACAGAGGATGGATAAGAGACACACTACACAGAGCAGCTCTCACCCTGCTTTCAATGTGGCTTTGTAGTTTTCTCAACATGTTTCCAAAAGCAACCAAGGGATAGTCACTACACTCACAATAACAAGTGTACTCAATTTATAGTCTACTACAATACTAAACCTGTGCATCTGTGAGTAGGGTAGATTTATGGCAACATCATGGTTCTGCATCAGTGTGATTAAAACTAGTATAAGAGGGACTGGGCTAATGAACTAACAACAGACAATATTTTCTGATTGATGTAACAATATTTTCTAATTGATGTAACTCTAGGGGGACTAGAGTGAACAGAAACAGAGGCACAAATTTAATGGGAATTGGGGACCAAAGTGACTCTGCTTATAATGCGATCCGCTTAAAGAAAACCTCAGCTCTGACTCTTCAGTCGATGGCTTATTCAGCACAGCTGGGTACAAAAAGAATCACAGAGGGGAAAAAAATAATTACACCTGGATTTGGTGTATGTCACCAAGGTACAATTTCCATATTTCATATGACCACCTAGTTAAAACCTTCAGTGACAGACATGTGAACACACTCCTCCATCCCAATGTGATCCTTCTGATCCTGGGAATCAGACTCACCTTCTGCTTGTTGAGGATCTTCATAGCGTAATGCTGTCCCGTTTCTCTGTGTCTCACCAGCATAACACGACCAAATGAGCCAGTGCCCAGCGTTTTCAACCTCTCAAAATGCTCCAGGCAAGCAGTGTTCTGAAGAGGCAAAAGAAAAATACTGTTTTTTTTTTTTAGGGAAATGAGATGATGGGTGTTATGGCGGGTATGTTTATTTTCCCTGTTATGTTTCCTATGCTAATACTATGTAGGTTTTGCCGGTGTGCTTTTAATGATCTTATCTATGTCTGTCAAACAAGTTCCTATTTCAATAACTAAAAAACCAACCCACATATTTTCCAAGCCACTAAATTTAATTTGTCATCCAAATATTACCCAAAACTACCCAAAGAAAGGGCTGACATGTACTGCAGCTGACGGAACAGAAAAATCACACCACTCACTAGTGAAATTTCACAAGTGATGGGTGATGCTTTTACACTGCAAGAGGAACTAAAGACTGCATCCCACACAGACTTGAACTGAAAGACTGAATGCATGATGATACAGACCAAAAAAAGCTGACTACAGTAGAGACAATAAACTCTATGTAATATTATATTATACAGTACATTTACATTAACACATATATTAACACATACACTTACCTGTGCAGGATTCTCCCATTTCTTGAGGAAGTCCTCTTTGGCTTTAGCAAGGAACTCCTTGACTATGGAAGAAAAAACACCAATATTGTAAGTGTGTGTGTACTTGTATTTGCTACCCCTTATGGACCTGTTCTGTTATAAACACTGACCTTGTCAGGACCAGTAGTCCTAATTTAGATGAAACCCTGGTCCTTAAGAAGCAGAACCTATTTTGTAGGAATCTGGTTATGTTTGGGCTGTCCAAATGAATGGGTGGATTTAAATGCAGAGTCTTACTAAGAATAGCTGCACAAACCTGTGTGCATGTGAAAAGTGAAAGAAACCAGTAAATACAAATGTTTTTACAGTCAAATTTAAATGGTTGCATAGTGTGAAAGAATATAGTGCAATTAATTGTGTCGACATTTTGTTTATATTTTAGCAAATTTGGTTTTAAATATGTGTTTGTCACTTTTATGAGCATTGCAAAAACTGGAGCAAAACAAAAGAGTGAAGAAAGATGATGCCAAGCTGCTCTCAAAGACAGATTGTCCAGCTAATCGTAAATTAACCAACTTGGACCGAAAATATGAGGACAGAGATCATGTTGTGTTGAAATTAGATCCCTTTTCAGTGTGATGTCAACTTTATGGATGTAGCCTAAATCCCAGGAGTATCCTAAAGAGAAAGGAAACCAAAACTGAAGCAAACTTAAAAGTAACCTAATAAACCCTCTTCAAAACATAGTTAGCAGGGATTTAATAATCCTATCATTAAAAATATAGTCTTCAAATGCTGGAAATGGACTAAAACATGGCTAAGAAAAGTGTGGAGCTCCTTAAAACATACATCATACTCTCTTTTCATGGTACATGTCTCCTCCAATTGCCATCTAATTTGATAATTGATTTATCAGTTTGAGGATATTTTTAAAACAGAAATAAGTTCTGTGATTTCAGTGTCTTAAATGTGAATATTTTCAGTTTTCTTTGCTCTTCAGTTAACTGAATATATTTGGTTTGTGAAGAAAAAATATTACATTCAAGAATATCATCATTTTCAGGTGTGGGAAACACTAATACTGTAATACTAATCTCCACAGCAGTTGTAGACTTGATTGTTATGTGCAGGTATCCAGTCATTATCAAGGCACATCTTTCACTAAAAGATATGCAGTGATGTGATGATAAAAGGAAAAGCACTTGCAAACCATGACTTCTGTAAATATGTAAATAGAGTGGCATAAAATACTACTTTAGATTATCCAATCCTACCACTGGACTTCCAGGACTGAACCACGCTCAGAAATGCTCAATTAGACCTGCAGAGCTTTCATTTCATTTCAAACTGTTTCTCTTTCCACAGCATATTCACACTGGGTCTGGTCAAAGAAAAAAAACAAAACAAAAAAAAAAAAACATGCATATTGCTCCACTTTACCTCAGCATCCACAGAATTCACGTGAAGAATACCTACACTAATCTATAAGCAGCTGGTAATTCAATATGTATCACAATGTAGTTTTCCTAAATAGAGAACACAAACTTCTACATACTACATATTGATTATATTGTTAATGAATTGCACAAACACAGATAATCACTGGATGTTTTACCTCAAATGTGAGATAAAAACATTTTTAAATATTAAAAGTGGTAGAATATGAGTGAGAGAGTGAGGGTCCATCTTAATTGTAGTTTGGGAATAAAAACGATTAAAAAAATGTAAAGAAATGTGCATTTTAAGAAAATGTTATATGACAGGCTGAGCTATAAAACACGTTTTACTTTGCCTCCTCATCTTTTAGGGTTTAAATTAATCACAAACAAATACATCAATATTCAAGTTTCACTCATAAAAAAAATTGTGATTAAATATTATTATTATTGGAGGTCAATCAGTTTCATTTGAAGGCTCGCAATTATAATGAGTACTGTTTTGAGAGGTTCTATGTTCATTTTGGCCCAGGATTTTAATTAATTAATTTGCTTACAACAGTAGCTCTGTGAATACTGAACAGGAAAAGCTACTGTACAAAACAACTTTATTTATACTTGGCCTGATTGCATTTATTTTATTTTTTTAGCAGGGGCAGCTAAATGTAGCAGTGAACTTGAAAAAAAAACCCTAACAATTATGTTGTATATGTTATGCACCATTCAAGTTAGAGATACGCAAACCTGACATTTGATGTGCACTGAGTTTGAAATATGATTTATGGATTGTTGTCGTAAGAAAAGTATCATTCAATGTTTGGCTTAATGGAGCACAGAAAATCACAATTATCAATGCCAGCAAACTGCAATAAACCCAATCACGTCGTGTGTGTGTGTATGAGCCTGTTGTATCTCTGGTCATGTCATGTCATGTGGCTTCAGCAGACTGACGTGAACTGGTGATGGTACCCACCGCTTTCCATCTCGTTGCCCTTCCTTGCCGTGGGCGCGTTGCCCATGATGACAACTTAACAACGGGCGATCCGTGGCTTTTCCGGCCGCCCTGCCGCCTCCTCAAGCCGGTCTGAGCTCGATTAGGTGAGAACGATATTTCCTAAATCCAGATGTATCAAGCGCTCCGTGATGCGGCGGCGCCACGACAGTGGGCTCCACTTGCTCCACGGTCACTAGCCACCGGCAGACGATGTGGAGCTCGAAACCACGGGATGCTAACGGTGTAAAATCTCAGATGTTGGACTGTCAGGCCGAGTCAGTCACAGTTGGCCTGGATGCTGTCCCTCCTTGCTGCCCCTGTCGAGCGAGCCCACCCCGGGCTCCCCACCTCTCCCCCAGCAAGAAAAACAGCGACACCGTGGGCGGGGGTGTGATATTCCCAAAAGGAAACCTGCCAGTTTTCGTTAGTGAACCCAGCTTTTAAAAATTAAACCTCGGCGGGGTCCGGCGACGATGGGAATTCGCCCAAATCAACATTTCCCCCCCGTAGCCCCGGAGACAAGCGAGATGACGGAACTACAGTCGAGGGAAGGCCCCGCCCACTCTCCCCCCACCCAGAACCGGGAGTTGATTGACAGTTGGAGCTCGACTACGGATTGGCTACTTTTAACAGCACTGAGCCACGAAGTATTCTGATTGGTTGTTCGCAATCCTTCAACAACAGCCGCTCAACAAAAACCAAGATAGGGGGGCGTCACTGATCGTTTTCCTCCTGACAGCGTACACACCCGCTTTACCCTGTTTCCTTCCTCCATTGGCTTAAGGCGGCCAAACCGTGGGAATCTCAGCGAATGAGAGGATGACTATTGGCCAAATCAGCAGTGGTTGACAGGAACGCGAACCCCTCCCCATCCAAAAACTAGAAGGGGGGGAAAAACCTCCCTCCCTGTGCTCCTCCACCCCACACCCGCTCCACTCACACTCACCGCCGCCAAGCGACTGATACACGTTCGGCTGAGTGACGTCAACCGCAAGCTATTTTTAGAAATGTTGGTCAGATGTTAACGCACTCGTGCACACGCGGCGCGATCTCAACTGGCAGGACTTCTAAACAGATCGCAGACATTAACGATGTGGTGGCAAAGTGAATCACACAAAAAGGCAAAAAAACATCATCATTATTGTTTTTTTTTTTTTTACAAATCAGTGGTGGATGAAAACAAGCAAATACATACATCAGCCTGTCTTCGCATCATCCACCTTTTACAGTTTATAATCCAGCAGCATCCATGCTCTCCTCTCACCATACCAGGATTACCTATATTTAAGTGCAGCACAGGCAACAGATTGTATTAATAATTGTCACTTTTTAAATGACATAATTCCATGTCCACTTGCATAGAGGAAAAAATCTAATTTTGTGAAAAGAAAAAAGTGGAATGAGAAAAACACTATAAATATTTGATTCCTACAGGTACTGCAGGGGCTGAGACATATACAATCTCATATAATACTTTGTAAAGTCTTTATCTATGCTGGCACATTTGTCTCAGGGTGTAACTTATCATCTCAGTATCCAAGAGCAGAGGGTGATTTCAGTCTTCCCAACTCTCCATAGGGAAAGGTTTTTTTTGGAGTGACACTGACTCAAAGACTCAAAGACAAGGAGCACATCCTCACATTTGAGTACTACTACAGCTGGTTATTAGAGGCAGGTGATGCCCCAAATTGATTTCTTTTTGGTCTAATATGAATATATAGCACTTTGTGAGACAGACTCCAGCTCTTTTACTGACTGTTGCTCAACAATGTCGACATGTGAGAAGCACACAGAGATAACACAGATAGCTGGACGGAGGAGTTATTCCTTTCAACCAACGGAATATAAAATGGGTGAGAGCAGACAGTCCTCCCTCCCTTTTGTGATGCAGTTGCCTAGCAACATGAGGCTAGAGTGAAAATGGTGGAGTGATGCTGCTGCATTTTATGAATGAAATTGGAAAAAAGAAAGGAGGCAGCGAGGGGAGGGGAAAGAGTGGGATGAGGCATGCATGCGTACACAAGCATGAAGTCTCACTGCTATAGCTGAGGTCTCCACTCTTCACCAGTTAAAAAGAAAATCAGTTGTTTTAAAATGTAGAGGTAAGTACAGCATTCCAAAACCAAACTTTATTAATACCATCACTGCTGTAGCAAATATTGAGGCAGAGATTATATAGCACGTACAAAAAGAAAAAAAAAAAACACTGTCTCCTTTTCTTGAAGACAAAATAAGTACTCAGTCAACATTATTTACAAGGAGCCTAAATCGTCAAAACTAACAGACATCTTATGGAACTTTTTCTGAACTGGGGCCTGTTTGAATTAGTGGTTCCTGGACAAATAAAGGGCAAAAATGTACAGAATCATGGTTGTACTCTGCATTATTGATATAGGTCATTACATGCTGCAACACACTCCTGAACAAGGCCCATGATTTGTTTCAACAGGTGCTCCTGATGCTACTAATTAAAGTCAAAAGATCCAGACAAAACTGGAGAAAAAAGTGGTTTACTATACTACACCTATTCTGACATAGTGAACACTGCCCATCTCACAGATCTGTGCTCAGTAAGGCAGAAAATATACCAGTTTGCAGGTATGACTTACAAGTCTCTGTTTATGAAGGCTTGGAACTCCTGTAAGACCACCAACCAGAACCACAACCTGATGACTCAAAATGTCTCAGTTTTAAAATGACCTAAGACAGAGATAAGGTTAAAAAAAGAAAGGCAGTGCTGGTAGAGGTTGTTTGTTGAAAAAGGGAGAAAAAGTACTGGTAAATGTCCCAGATCTGGATGACATATACAAAATTGTGTCCCTGCTGTTATGTCCATGCTTTCTGACTGTCCACACATCTTGTAGATACATCCATGGTTTCCTCCAGATTTGTGTTTGTGATTTGAAAGAGTGTACAGACAAGAAGGGCTTCATGTCCATTATTTTAATGTGATGATTCTTACATGCAGTCCATGGAGTTGTCTGGCATTAGTCCAAGAGATGGCATCTTTCCTGGTACACAGGATGGAGGGAGCATGCTGGTGATATTGGGAGATGGGTCAACATTCTCGCAGTCTTCCATCTTATCCGCCAAACCCTCCCAATTGATATGAAAGCGGGTGACACGAGGATTGGAAGCTAAAATATTCCTCTGGAGCTAAAAAACAAACAAACAAACAAACAAAACAAAAAAAAAACATGGAACACCACAAACAAAAGAAACAGCGGGTTAAGTATTACAATTACTTCTCTTATTACAAGCAATTGGGCAATTTAAAAAGTAAGCAATTCTCACCCAGGGATTAAGAAAAGTATTTCTGATTCAGATAAGGGCTGCAACTAATTATTTTCATAATTGATTAACTATTATTTTCTCAATTAAGGAGCAGAATAATCCAAAAACTTGTTTTGATTCTTAAAAAAAACACTCAAACCAATTAATTGATTATCAAAATAGTAGACGATTATTTAGAAATCCCTTAATATTCAAGTAACCGTTTCAGCCCTAATGCTGATGACTCAACATTTCAATGTTATTTGTGCAACATCAATGCCCCTAAACAGGATCTAAACTGCTTTATATTATAAATTAACAAGAAAACAGATTTTAAAAAGGAACAGAAAAACCTTGCAATATTGTAACTTTTAATATGTCATGTTGTGTGTGCTCTTGATGGAACATCCATTTTAGAGCACCAGAGGGCAGCAAAAACACTATAACTCAATATACACTATGATGAGTCTGATAAGCCTGTGTGAATTTGTGATACCTGAGTGTAGTCAGGCTTGAGAGGTGGGTTTTCCCGTTGCTCCTGGTCTGTATATTCATTGTTTACGTAGTAACCGATGCGGATAAACTCCTGTCCACGATAAGTGCAGGTTATAAGCACAACTGTCACTCCTACAGCATCACTCTCTGGAATTAGGCCTGTGTTGGGAGCATCAGCCTGTGGGGATGGATAGATAGATAGATATACTTTATTAATCCCAAGATGGGAAATTGCAGTGTAGCAGCAGCATAGAGGAACATAGAGGATACAAATCACATCAAAGTCAACAGCAAACATAATATAAATGCAGCTTCAAATGAAGTGAATGACCCAAATATATTTAAAACAGAAATCCATTTAGAGAAAAGGCAGGAGAAAACTACAGTCCTTTTTTTACTACAGACCTGAAAGACAAACATGTGTCTGCCAGCAGGTACCGGGCCAACAAGAACCGAGTCCAGGACCTGGTCGTATTCCTCACTCTCAGCTGAACCCACGTAGATGATTTTCCATTCCAGGTCTGTCATCACACATAGAAGACAACTGAAATGTTTAATTGTTACATCTCGTACACACCTTTACTATGATGAATGCATTTGCCTCATTTAGATTTAGTTATTGATAACTATCTCTGGTGAGAGAGTTTCATCACCTCTTTTTTGTGCAATTTCCATTGTTAATGATCCATTCTGGCCTTTATTTCCCATATGTTGCTGCTGCTACCCTATGGCTACAACATGAAACTTCATGGGGCAAGAACGCCAGAGATTTCTGCCAGAGTGATGACATGTGAGGGAGAAGCAAAAGGCTTGATATTTGGTCATATTTCAAATACAACCACACTGACAACAAATCTTCTGGTCTAGTAATGAGTGCAATATTTTCCAATAATTATGACACTTAATCAATATTTGAGATGTGTGAAACACTATTTGACTGAAATGATAATCAGATATAATGTCAGAAATATGTTTTTGTTATTTAGAAAAAAATTAAAATGTTTTGACTAAAAATAGCTTTAAAAACAGCAGTATGTGAATGACTAAATATGAAAAAGACTAATGACATTTAAAACAAGACTGAGACTAAATAAAACAATTTTGCTGTTTCCTCCTCTGGTTTGAATTAAAACAAAAAAATGGATATAAAAAATGTTAAGTCTTGGGCTTTTCCATCCTGAAGCCGAATTGGAGGTAACAATATAGGACTCATATTCAATTAAAGTCTATTGAAAAACTTATAAGTTATAAATTCATTAAACATTTTCCTGAGGAGTTAATCGTCTCAATCACTAGTTCCAGGTCTCCCTCAATGGACATGATGTCTGTTTTGTAAATTATGTTCCTTTTTACAGGAAAACAGAGGATACAAGATGACAAATATGAGTGGACACCAGTGAATATCGGGCAATACAAGATCTAAACATTGATATACTGAGAAACACAGAAATATTATTACGGTACTGCCAAGCCTAAGCAGCATTGTGTGAATTCATTGTTTAATTCAAAGTTACTTAAAATAGCTTTAAAACTGCTAAATTAGCTTTCATAAATCTCAAAACTTAAAAAAAATTAGTAATAAATTCCCAGTCACAGTTAAAATAGCAATGTGCTATAGTATGATACAAACAACCAACACACCTACATCACATTATTAAAGATGATGGCAGTATATTACTTTGATACTCAGGGGCCACTTTATTAGGCACACAGGACACCTAATAAAGTCATAGGAGTGGCATCCAGTGTGGCTTCCTACTTCAAGGCTCAATGTGCAATGTGCAAGGCTTCAGTTTTTAAAGTTGGTCCTCTGCAAATCTTGTGCATAACAATTGGTTATTGGACTTAATAGCTGGAAGTTAGTGTTGCCTGTATCATTTCTTACCAGCATGGCCATTCTCCTCTGACCTCTGGGATCAAGAAGGCATTTTTGGGAAGAGAACTAACACTCACTTGAAATGTTTCTATTTTTAACCATTCTATGTAAACCATGGAGATGAATGTCCGTTAAAATACTTAAACCTACTACCATAGTCATGACATGTTTGACATCACTTCAACAAACTTTCCTCCCCTACTCTGATGGTTGGTCTGAACTTCAGCAGGTCATATTGACCATGCCTAACGACTGGATGCATTCGGTTGACCAATTATATATTTACGTTATATAAAGCAGCAGCTGGACATGTGTACCTTATAAAGTGACCGCTGTTTTGTCACTGTTGTCTATTCTGCGGTTCGCGGCAACTCGTTCGACTTAAGTGTTGCTACAGAAACATGATGTGGAAAAACCAATCACGTTAGCCAAAAAGCTCGGAGGAACGCCTTTGAACCAATCACAGGAGGAAGGAGGCGGGACATCAAACACAAACGCGCCAGCGCCAAAATTCAACATCATGTCAAATTATTATCGAGCCAAGCGACAGCTAATAATAGCGCAATATCGAATAATTTAATTAATTGTAGCTATCTCTCCTGTCCGATGTATGTGTCCCCCACATGAGCAGAATGTACCTAGCATGTCACGCACACTGATTAAAGTAGCATTGTGTGCGAACTGAAGACAGTACCTACCTTCCGGTAAATCCTCCATGCATTCAAACGTTATTTCAAACTGGAACGGATTTCCAAACGGGCTTGGGTTGTCCAGCACAGCAACGTTTACAACTTGCACCTTGGCCATAGCAGTAACGTTATCTTATGAGGCAACTCGAGCTGGAAACTGTTTAGCTTTTACTCAGGTTGAACAAAGTGCCGTCTCTGCGTTTCTGAGATGTTAAATAACCTGCTGCGTCGTCTCGTCTGTCTTCAGGTGATCGGTTTAACTGTTCTTTTTTTCATTCAGCGAGGAAACTATCGACATCAACCAGCGGCTGTTTAGCTAAAGGCGGAAACACGTCTCTTCTTCTTCTTCTTCTTCTTCTTCTGGTGGTGTTTTTTTTGGCGGTTGGCAAACAACGTTATGGTGCATTACCGCCACCAACTGGTAAGGAGTGTGGATCAAAACAGCAAGCTAAAAAAACTATTCATTTTCCTCTATTAACTATATTCTTTTAATCAATCCAGATTTTGCCAAATAATTGCATAGGATTTTATACTCTACTTCTCCATAACTCTCCCGTAAAACAACCTAAGTCTTTGCTCACTTTGTGTCACTTTGCTCGTGGTCAGAAAGTAGGGCAGGTCGGTTACTGACCCAAATCATTGGTTCATTTCATGGCTCCTCCTGTCCACATGCCACTGGACAAGAGATTGAACCTATGCTGTCAATAGGGACAATGGTTGAAGGTCACACAGTCAAGCTTTTAGCCCTAAGAGTGCATTATGAAAGGAGAATTTGTTTGAATGTGCTTAGGTTTTGGCCAAATTGCAAAAAACTAAACAAATAAAAGTGAAATATTTTCCTAGATTAGGATGTTCTGCTTTATCATGGACTTTAAACACACTGGATGATCTATTGATTAACTTGATTTACATCCAACACTGGATCAATACATTTCACCATTGCTGTGTACTTTGGACTTCCTTGGCATCACTGTTAAAGTAAATTTGTGTAACAAAACCTGCAAAGTGGACTCCATGTTGACATTGTCTAATACACGAAAGTTAAACATTGAACACTGAATAAATACTCAGTCTTCACTCTTTACTTTGTATCAGTAATTCTACATGCTGTTGTGATTTATAATACATAAATATAACAATATAAATTCTAAATTGGGTTTATAAAGTGGGTTAAAAAGTCTGGAAAACACTGGTCAAACAGTGAATGACTACCAACAAAATTTCTGTCTAACTGTATAAAGACAGAGGGGTCTGTGTTTCACTTTCATTCATGTAAAGGCACTCGAATAAAAAGTTATAATATTTTAAATCTCACATTGATATGAAAAGTTTGCCAAGGTAAACTTTTTTTTTGATTGAGTTTTTCTGTTTTTTGTCATTAGCTTCATGGTGCATAAAAGCACGGAACAGTAATTGATGCTATATTTATAAACAAATATCTCACTACAACCACAGACAGTCATAGTAAACAGTTACATTTTGCGCATAAACTTAATGTACGAAAAAAGAGACACATACAGTTATATGAAGACTTTATGGTTTATTCCACACAGTGTAACTTTTCAATCACTTACATTTTACAACAGTTAAGGTTTTGCATAACAAATGCAAAATGTGAAAAATAGAAGGACAGTTGATTTTCTGGAGTTGGACTACTGCTGACATCCAAAAAGAGAGTACTGCGTGACCATCTCCTCCAAGCCCAAACATGTCGGCCTGTATTCGTCCTTTTGACACTCTGCATCTGTGGGCCAGTACTCGATCCAGGTTCGCTCACCGAGCACATACTGATACCTGTGGGGAGAGAAGAAATCACATGGATGCTGGTTTGGATGCATGCATGTTATCTATCTATCTATCTATCTATCTATCTATCTATCTATCTATCTATCTATCTATCTATCTATCTATCTATCTATCTATCTATCTATCTATCTACAAAGCAACAAAAAGGTGCAGTATGCAACCTGGAGATTTTTGGTGATGTCTTCATAAACAGAAACAGTAATGTGACATTTGTATGCTGCGTCCTTCATCTGAAAATGGGTTTTGACAAGCAAAACTGTCAGACCTGGGGGGAGTATTTGTATGAAAGCACCGGGGTGGGTGGAAGCAAGAAGCATGTATACCATCCAAGTGTTGAACAACTGGGTTTTTTGAGCAATATAATTTTGTTATAATATAATATAATTCTAATCTATTTGCAACTGTCTCACTCAGTTTGGCTATTTCTCAATATGCATACTTCTCTGAACTTGCGTACTCCCGTACTTGGTGAGTATGTACTTGAGTCGTACTTCCCAAGTATGCAAGTGCATACTTGCATAGTGTGTCTCTGTTTGTATTGACATAAAAAGTCACTTCCTGTGTGCAGCATGAGAGTGTTACCAAGGGACACAAGATCTAAACACTGCAGCGTGTTTACTATAGCAGTCATTGATAGAACAGGAGTATAAAGAACAGATTTGATCACAGAAAGAACAAACTTACGATTGGTCTTTGTAAATATCCTTTGATGTGCCCATGATGAGGTACGTTTTGCCTACACCCAGATCTAAAGCCTCCCTGCAGTGAGGGTAACTGAGGAATGCGCGTAGTTTACCCATAGGACCAACATCATAACTTCCTGTTTTTAAAATAGAGCAGAAAAGAAAGAAGATACTTCTGGATTAAACACACATCTTAAACAGAAGTGTAAAACATGATTATCATTTCCCCTAAATCTCCTCCAAGTGGATTCAAAAGAAGAAGTTAGACATTGTGTAAAACTGGCCGTCCTGACTCACCCGTCCTGACTCTCTCGTCCTGACTCTCTCGTCCTGACTCACCCGTCCTGACTCACTCGTCCTGACTCTCTCGTCCTGACTCTCTCGTCCTGACTCACCCGTCCTGACTCACCCGTCCTGTCTCCATGGTCCTGACTCACCCGTGTTGATCTGCTTTCTTGTTTTTCTCAGAGTATGAACGGCCTCAGTCGTCTCAGGATGCTGTTGCCTCCATGAACTTGTTTGACCTCGGGGGTCAGTATCTCAGAGTGGGGAAGGCCGTGACTCCACCCATTCCCCTCTTAACGCCGACGCCCCCTGTTGGACTTCCAGCTGCTTCGACTAAAATCACTGCTCAGGTAAATCAGGTAGTGAGAGGCCCCGCCTCCTCAGCTCCTGTCCTGTATTTGGACAGGGAGTGTCTCAGTGTCTCAAGAGACACTGCCTGTCCAAATACTCTTTTAGACTTTGTGTGGTTCTCCACTGGGTCCAGATGCTGGACTGGTTCTTGCTGACCTCATGAACCTCCTGATCCTCCCGAACTTCATCTGGACTCACTACAGTCCAGTGTGTGGTTCTGTGGCCTCACCAGGGTTTCACTGTCACCCTCGATCCATGAGCATGTCCTGTATATGTGTATGTGTGTGTTTTCTGTCATAAACACTCACCTTGTCAGGACCAGTAGTCCTCATGGAGACCAAAACCTGGTCCTAATGAGGCAGAACCTGAAGAACTGGTTAAAGTTTAGGACCAAGATCTGAATTGTGCTTAAGGTTAGTTATTAAGGTTAAGGTCAGTGACTCTGCAGAGTATTTGTGTTTTATGTTTATATTTAACAGTAGTATATAAAACACTACATTAATGTGTGTATATATACATGTATGTATATTTGTGCTGTGTTTAGGACGCCATGGGTGCCTCAGTGCTCGGAGCTCTGGCTGGACCGGCGCTCCTGGCTGGACTCCCTCAGGCTGTCATGGCCGCCCAGGCTCCAGGTGTCATCACAGGTGAGAACACCTCCATACAGATAAATCCCACCCCCATGTCACCAGGTTGTCCTGCTGTCCAATCACGTTATAGCATCACTGTGGAGCCAGTCGCTGTGAATCTGGTCACATTTACTGCAGCATCACACTCATAGACCTGGTTTGTCAGCTGAAGCTAATAAGAATATATTGTGAAGCCACCAGGGGGCGACTCTGCTTCAGTAAACAGGAGTTACTGGTCTTAATCACTAGTTTCAGCTCTTCTTCAATAGAACACGATGGAAAATAAAGTAGGTCACATGACTGACACGCATTGACAGCCGCTGTCGGTCACATGACTGACACCAGCGTGATTGACAGCCGCTGTCGGTCACATGACTGACATGACTGGACACCAGCGTGATCGGTCACATGACTGACACCAGTGTGATTGACAGCCGCTGTCGGTCACATGACTGACATGACTGGACACCAGCGTGATCGGTCACATGACTGACACCAGCGTGATTGACAGCCCCTGTCGGTCACATGACTGACACCAGTGTGATTGACAGCCGCTGTCGGTCACATGATTGGACACCAGCATGATTGACAGCCGCTGTCGGTCACATGACTGGACACCAGCGTGATTGACAGCTGCTGTCGGTCACATGACTGACGCCAGTGTGATTGACAGCCGCTGTCGGTCACATGACTGACGCCAGTGTGATTGACAGCCGCTGTCAGTCACATGACTGACATGCATTGACAGCCGCTTTCGGTCACATGACTGGACACCAGCGTGATTGACAGCCGCTGTCAGTCACATGACTGACATGCATTGACAGCCGCTTTCGGTCACATGACTGACACCAGCGTGATTGACAGCTGCTGTCAGCCAATAGGAGCCTGGTTACAGGAGACACCTGTAAAACTGAACATGGTTCTAGACAAATCACAACTGTGGAGGCTACAAAACATCTGTTAGCCCCGCCCACTTTGTCTTTTACCTCACCTCTGTCCTCTTCTGTTGATTTACACACAACAAGCAGAAAAATTAAGGAGCAGTTCAACATTTTTCATCGATCCCTATATAGATATTAAAGGGACAGTCAGTACCTCATACAACCACATAAAAAAATGGAACTATCCCTTTACCTCATCAGACTCATCACTGATGTTTCTGAAAAATTAATCAGATCAGAGTGACACTTGTGAGGTGTTGAAGGTCAGAGGTCACGTCCATCACTCACACACTTTGTTCCACGTGTTTGTTTTTTGTTCCACTAATAGATTTTTCTCTTTTATTGTCTTTTTTCTCTCTCTCTCTGTTTCTTCTCTTCCCCCTCTCTTGACCCCCAACATTTGCACCGACAGTGACCTCTTAGCCCCTCCCATTTGCTGCACACTGACCAACCAAGTGAAGAGGACTGTTTGTAGCCCCTCCCTTTAAACATAGCCCCTCATTCCTATTGGCCAGTGAGTCTGAGCTCCTGTGTGATTTGTGGAGATTCTGTCATGCTGCACACACACACACACACACACACACACACACACACACACTCACACTGATGAGCGGGCGGGTGGGCGTGGTCACATCAGCCTCCTGCTTGCACCAACTGTAAGTATCACGAAGGAAAGAAGGTGGAGTCTGGGTTCACTTGTTTACAGCTGCTTGTTGGGTGGTGATGTGTCACAGGTGGGTGGAGTTAAAACCAGCTTTTATTCCTGATCGAAAACAGGTGCAACTCCACCCACTCCCCAAATAGGGCGGTGCAGGCACGGTAAACCAGTACACCCAGAGTAGATTCTGGTTGGTAGAAGAGGCCACGGGTCAGTCTCAGTCCAGTGAGTGGATCCCGTGGCCAAACCGCCTCCACCCGTCTCACCACCCGTCCTTCCTGCTTCCTGTCTGTTTCAGGCGTGACGCCGACTCGACTCGGCCTGCCTCAGGTGGCTCTGGTGAACCCGGTCCTGGCCACGCCTCCCAACCCGGCTGCCTCTTCTGGTTGTGACGTGAAAAGGACGGAGGAGGATCATCAGCAGGACCTGCAGCAGGAGGGCGCTATGGAGCCGCTCAGTGAGCAGGAGCAGCTGAGCATCAGCGGCAGCAGCGCCAGGCACATGGTGATGAGGAAGCTGCTCCGCAAGCAGGAGGTACAAGCCCCGCCCACTCACCGGGAACACGCACCACCCTCACCCTGACCTGCATCATACTTCCTGTCTCTGGATGTGTCCATGAGGACTCTGGTCTAGTTTTTTATTACGTCTCAATCTCATGACTCGTCTGTGACTCTGAATCAAATCAGTGAAGGAGAAGCAGCTGAAGCATCATATCTGCTTCTGACAACACGCCAAAAACACGTTTAAATTCATAAACAATTTAAAAAAACACATCAAAATTCAACAAAAAAACGTCAAAAACATGTCAAAAACACGTTTAAATTCATAAACAATTTAAAAAAACACGTCAAAATTCAACAAAAACATGTCAAAAACACGTCAGAAACACGTCCAAATTCAAAAACACGTCAGTAACATGTCAATAACACGTTTAAATTCATAAACAATTTAAAAAAACACGTCAAAATTCAACAAAAACACGTCAAAAACATGTCAAAAACACATTTGAATTTATAAACAATTTAAAAAAACACATCAAAATTCAACAAAAACATGTCAAAAACACGTCAGAAACACGTCCAAATTCAAAAACACGTCAGTAACATGTCAATAACACGTTTGAATTTATAAACAATTTGTCAAAAACAAAAAATATGTCAAAAACATGGTCAAAACCACTTCAAAAGTCAAAAACACATCCAAATTCTAAAACAGGTTGAAATTCAAAAACGTGGATTTCTAATTGTCTATTTGTTACATTTATACTTTTATTTTTTAAATCAAAACAAGGACTTTTGAAGTCTGTTTGCGATATTGTTTTAAACATTGATCAAGCCAATTCCTCGTATCATTTTCTTTGTATTGCCCACTCTTGAAGTTAAGTTGAATAATTGAAATGAACAGTGTCTGTGAGAATAAAGGTCACATTTGTGCCGGTTTTTTCCTCCATCAGTCGACCGTGATGGTTCTGAGGAACATGGTCGGACCTGACGACATCGACGACGACCTGGAGGGCGAGGTCACGGAGGAGTGCGGGAAGTTTGGCCAGGTGAAGCGCGTCATCATCTACCAGGAGCGTCAGGGCGAGGAGGACGACGCCGACGTCATTGTCAAGATCTTCGTCGAGTTTTCGGAGGCGGCTGAGATGGACCGAGCCATTCAGGCGCTCAACCACCGCTGGTTCGCCGGACGCAAGGTGTCGGCAGAGGTTTACGACCAGGAGCGCTTTGACAACAGCGACCTGTCGGCGTAGAACTGACAGAAACCGAGCGTCTCTCATCGCGGCTGGTTTCCTGGTGTTTGTATCTGTACCGGATGTAAAGGACCATTCCGCTGAATTTACATGTTCCATTTAGGAATCACACGTTTGATCAAACTTTCAGGTTGTTCGTGTTTCACTTCATTTCAAACAAATCATTTACTCCACGGACAGGAAACGTACGATTCAGGTCAAACTAACGTTCCATTTGTCCGCATGTTGAGAGGGAGGCGGAGCCACATGTACATGACAGTGATGACCTCTGACCTCAGGTGTACAGGTCAAGCAGGTGACGTCACTGCCCTTGTGACGCGTGTTTCCAAGTTTGACTGTCTGAATCTGGTTCAGAAGGTGGATGTTACTGCTGCTGATGTTACGACAGGCCGGTCAAAGGTCGGAGGTCAATGGTGCATTCAGGTGAAACACCAAAACATGTAAATAAAACTTTTTGTCTGTCTTTGTTTACAAACTGTTTAAAGAAAAAGAAATTAAAGCTCTGTCCAGACTTTTTCTCTGCGTACTAAGATGCACGACTGCGTCAGGCTTCCGTCCAGACGGTCCTCGTGTTCTCAAACGTCAAGCCGTCGCAGAGACGAGCCAACGACTACATGCACGGAAAGTATGAATCAAACCAGAGCTGAGCCTAAGATTATTTTCATCAGTTTTTAATCTGACCATGGTTTTGTGGATTAGTTGTTTGATCCATAGAAGTTGAAGAATGTTGACTGGTGTGATGGTGACGGTCTCACATGTCGTCGTCTTCTTCTCTGGTCTTTTTCCACAGTTTGAATCCACGACGTGGCATTTCTCTCATCGTGTCTCTCGTGTCTTCAGCTTCGTCCTCTTTTTGTTTTGTCCACATATGGAGCAAAGAAACCAGAGATCATTAAAATGATAATCAATTATCAAAACAGTGGATGGTTAATTTTTATAATTGATTACTAATCAGTTAATAAGTCAGACTTAAAAGATGTGACTGTTTGCTTGTGAATCATAAAACTAAATCAACATCATTTTCGTTTTATTTGTTCACTTATTGATTGTTACATCAGTAAGTGACAAACTACCACTAATGCTCAGTAACAAACACGGCTTAATGTTTGAATCGTGACGTCATTGACTGAATTCAGCTGAGGACATCAGGAATGTGTCCAATGACAGGTCCACGTGAAAAGACACACTCTTATTGTGAAGGTCAAACACCAAAGCGGAAGGAATGACTGTTTATGATCGTTCCGTAGAGTAGCGTCACGTGACCGTCGCCCTTCGACGTGTTACGAATGTTACACCAAACATCTACATAAACAATAAACGACAACAATAACAATAAACAACACTAGTTCTGTTGCGCGCAGTCCAAGTCTTTTATTCTGAAATTCTGAGCCAGCCCGCGCTTCCGCCGGTGGCTGTGACGTCACGGCTGAACTCCGCCGCTCGTGCTGACGATGGGAGACGTTCTCTGCGAAGAGCTCGAGGATTTGGTTCATTTCTCGGTGCACGACCTGCCGGCACGAGGCTATGTCGTCATGGAGGAGATCCGACGTCAGGGGAAGCTGTGTGACGTCACACTCAAGGTAAGAGAACCAGCGGCGCTCGAGGCTGACGTTAGCCCGCGGCTAACGGCTAACAGCAGTAAAGAGGAGGCTCGTTTCGGCTGAGCTAACGAGGCTAACAACATTGTGACGACCTGGTGACGTCACAGGCGGCGAGGGTCACCGCGCGGTGAGACTGTCGGTCATCTAGCAGATCAGCTGATTGACCTTCTGCTGAGCTGTGACCACCAGGTGTCACGCTGCTGTTTCAACCTCTTAACCCAGGATAAATCTGCAAGTGACGTCACTGTCACGGGTGACGTCACTTTCACAGGTGGGTCACGTCAGAATAGGTGAGCTAATCTGTCGACGCCCTCTGCAGGTCGGTGATCACAAGTTCAGCGCCCACCGCATCGTGCTCGCCGCCTCCATCCCGTACTTTCACGCCATGTTTACCAACGACATGGTGGAGTGTAAACAGGACGAGATCCTGATGCAGGGGATGGACCCCAGGTAACCAATCAGAGAGCAGCACTCATGACACCAACACTGGTCTAACCAGTCTAACACCAGTATAACCAGTTTAATTCTCATCTAACACCAGTATAGCCTGTATAGCACAGTTTGACACCAGTATAGCACAGTTTGACACCAGTATAGCACAGTTTGACACCAGTATAGCACAGTTTGACACCAGTATAGCACAGTTTGACACCAGTATAGCACAGTTTGACACCAGTATAGCACAGTTTGACACCAGTATAGCACAGTTTGACACCAGTATAGCACAGTTTGACACCAGTATAGCACAGTTTGACACCAGTATAGCACAGTTTGACACCAGTATAGCACAGTTTGACACCAGTATAGCACAGTTTGACACCAGTATAGCACAGTTTGACACCAGTATAGCACAGTTTGACACCAGTATAGCACAGTTTGACACCAGTATAGCACAGTTTGACACCAGTATAGCACAGTTTGACACCAGTATAGCACAGTTTGACACCAGTATAGCACAGTTTGACACCAGTATAGCACAGTTTGACACCAGTATAGCACAGTTTGACACCAGTATAGCACAGTTTGACACCAGTATAGCACAGTTTGACACCAGTATAGCACAGTTTGACACCAGTATAGCACAGTTTGACACCAGTATAGCACAGTTTGACACCAGTATAGCACAGTTTGACACCAGTATAGCACAGTTTGACACCAGTATAGCACAGTTTGACACCAGTATAGCACAGTTTGACACCAGTATAGCACTGTTTGACACCAGTATAACCAGTCTGACACCAGTATAACCAGTTTGACACCAGTATAACACTGTTTGACACCAGTATAACCAGTTTGACACCAGTAAAACCAGTCTGACACCAGTATAACCAGTTTGACACCAGTATAACACTGTTTGACACCAGTATAACCAGTTTGACACCAGTATAACCAGTTTGACACCAGTATAACCAGTCTGACACCAGTATAGCACAGTCTGACACCAATATAGCACAGTTTGACACCAGTATAGCACAGTCTGACACCAGTATAACCAGTTTGACACCAGTATAACCAGTATAGGTCTCATGTCTCTGTCTTCAGTGCCCTGGAGGCTCTGATAAACTTTGCATACAGCGGCCATGTTGCCATCGACCAGCAGAACGTTCAGTCTCTTCTGATTGGCTCGAGTTTCCTGCAGCTGCAGAACGTTAAAGACGCCTGCTGCTCTTTCCTGCAGGACAGGTGAGTCCCTAAGTGACAAAGTCGCTAAGTTAGCAACACTGTGTGTCTGACAGTTTTAACTGGACGAGAGATAGAAGTGAGATGTGAAAGAACCACACGTAAACATGTAAAATCACAATGTTAACAAATAATACAGAGTATATTTAACATATTGCCCGCCCCTAGACATGACCTATTCATGTCATGTGACATGATCTTCTCCAGTGTGTGTTGCTTTGAACACTTTGTTTTTTAAATCCTCTTGCTGCCATGGTAACATAAGTATGACCCATGTGCTCTCAGGTTACATCCGAAGAACTGTCTTGGTGTGCGTCAGTTCGCGGAGACCATGATGTGTACGACGCTGTACGACTCAGCGAGCAGCTTCCTGCATCAGCACTTCGTCGATGTTTCTCTCTCCGAAGAATTTCTGGGTTTGAGGACGGAGGAAGTTCTGGAGCTGGTCGGCTGTGATGAGCTCAACGTGGAAACAGAGGAACAGGTTAGACCACTCCCCAGAGAGGCGGGGCCTAATGTGTTACCTGTGCAGGTGTTGAAGGGGTGGGGCCTAACCTGTCTTACATGTGCAGGTGTTGAAGGGGCGGGGCCTAACATGTGTTACCTGTGCACATGTTGAAGGGGCGGGGTCTAACATGTGTTACCTGTGCAGGTGTTGAAGGGGCGGGGCCTAACATGTGTTACCTGTGCATGTGTTGAAGGGGCGGGGCCTAACATGTGTTACCTGTGCACATGTTGAAGGGGCGGGGTCTAACCTGTGTTACCTGTGCAGGTGTTGAAGGGGCGGGGCCTAACATGTGTTACCTGTGCACGTGTTGAAGGGGCAGGGCCTAACATGTGTTACCTGTGCAGGTGTTGAAGGGGCGGGGTCTAACCTGTGTTACATGTGCAGGTGTTGAAGGAGCGGGGCCTAACCTGTGTTACCTGTGCAGGTGTTCGAAGCGGTGCTGGCGTGGGTTCATCATGACCGCGTGCAGCGCGAGTCTCTGCTCCCGGAGCTTCTGTCAAAGATCCGCCTCCCTCTGTGTCGACCTCAGTTCCTGTCAGATCGCGTCCAGCAGGACGAACTCGTGCGCTGCTGCCACAGATGCAGGTGACCGTGGCCGTCAGAACACTCTGCTCCACTAAGACTTGGGCGGAGCTTTGGTGGCGCGTGAGGTCAAGTTTGTTGATTGTTTGTTTATGCTAATTAAGTCTCACATTCTTCGACCCATCAGAGATCTAGTGGACGAAGCCAAAGATTTCCACCTGATGCCAGAGCGCCGTCCTCACCTGCCCACCTTCAAAACCAGACAGAGGTGCTGCACGTCCATCACTGGACTCATCTACGCTGTGGGTGGACTCAACAGTTCAGGTATGCCGCGGTGCTCACCTGTGAAACTCAGTGATGACATCACAGAGCGTGACAGTGGGTTTTTTTCTACAGGTGACTCGTTAAATGTGGTTGAAGTGTTTGATCCAATTGGGAACATTTGGGAGCGCTGTCAGCCAATGAGGACAGCTCGCAGCAGAGTGGGCGTGGCTGTAGTTAATGGGCTGCTCTACGCTATTGGTGGGTATGACGGCCAGTCGCGGTTGAGCACAGTCGAGGTCTACAACCCAGAGACGGACAGCTGGACACGGGTATCGAGTATGAACAGCCAACGCAGGTAAGATACTGATCAATAACATCCATCAGTACTGATCAATATGTATATATATATGAAAAAACCATCATATGATGTCATCAACAGCGCCATGGGAACAGTGGTTGTTGATGGACATATCTACGTCTGTGGTGGCTACGATGGAAAGTCGTCTCTGAACTCAGTGGAATGTTATTCTCCAGAGAGCGACAGGTGAGATGACATCATCGTGTCTGATGATGACATCATCGTGTCTGATGATGACGTGTCTGATGATGACATCATCGTGTCTGATGATGACATCATCGTGTCTGATGATAGTGTAATGATAGCATCATCACGTGTGATGACATCGTCCAAGTGGTCCAAGTATAGGTGTGGACGTGTGATTGTTTACAGGTGTGGACGTGTGATTGATTGTTTACAGGTGTGGACCTGTGATTGTTTACAGGTGTGGACGTGTGATTATTTACAGGTGTGGACGTGTGATTGATTGTTTACAGGTGTGGACCTGTGATTGTTTACAGGTGTGGACGTGTGATTGATTGTTTACAGGTGTGGACCTGTGATTGTTTACAGGTGTGGACGTGTGATTGTTTACAGGTGTGGACGTGTGATTGATTGTTTACAGGTGTGGACCTGTGATTGTTTACAGGTGTGGACGTGTGATTATTTACAGGTGTGGACGTGTGATTGATTGTTTACAGGTGTTTACAGGTGTGATTGTTTACAGGTGTGGACGTGTGATCGTTTACAGGTGTGGACCTGTGATCGTTTACAGGTGTGGACGTGTGATCGTTTACAGGTGTGGACGTGTGATTGTTTACAGGTGTGGACGTGTGATCGTTTACAGGTGTGGACCTGTGATTGTTTACAGGTGTGGACGTGTGATTGTTTACAGGTGTGGACCTGTGATTGTTTACAGGTGTGGACCTGTGATTGTTTACAGGTGTCATTGTTTACAGGTGTGGACCTGTGATTGTTTACAGGTGTGGACCTGTGATTGTTTACAGGTGTGATTGTTTACAGGTGTGGACCTGTGATTGTTTACAGGTGTGGACGTGTGATTGTTTACAGATGTGGACCTGTGATTGTTTACAGGTGTGGACGTGTGATTGTTTACAGGTGTGGACCTGTGATTGTTTACAGGTGTGGACGTGTGATTGTTTACAGGTGTGGACCTGTGATTGTTTACAGGTGGACAGTGGTGACAGAGATGAGTGCCAGTCGCAGTGCCGCAGGCGTGACGGTGTTTGACGGACGGATCTTTGTGTCAGGCGGTCATGACGGTTTACAAATCTTCAACACGGTCAGTTTGATCTCATAACAGTAAACACGTTGACTGATCATTGCGACTAATCACACTGCCCCCCTTTGGACAGGTGGAGTACTACAACCATCACACCAACCGTTGGCACCCGGCGGCAGCGATGATGAACAAGCGTTGCCGTCATGGCGCCGTGTCTCTGGGCAGTCACATGTACGTGGCAGGAGGTTACGACGGTTCGGGTTTTCTGAGCGGCGCCGAGGTTTTCAGCTCAGCCTCGGGGCAGTGGAGCCTCCTGGTGCCCATGAACACGCGGCGCAGCAGGGTGTCACTGGTGTCTACGGCGGGTCGTCTTTATGCGGTGGGCGGATACGATGGACAGTCCAACCTCAGCTCCGTGGAAATGTACAACCCCGACACCAACAGATGGACCTTTATGGCACCCATGGTCAGCCATGAGGGAGGAGTCGGGGTCGGTTGCATCCCCCTGCAGCCTGCCTAAACCGGCCAATCAGAGGCTGAGGACCCATGTATTACTGTGGCTACAGGCAGGGAGGCAGCGCCCTCTGGTGGCGCTCACTGAGCTTTATCGGTACGTTGGCCAGACTCAGGCTCACACTCTGATGTCAGGCTTGTGGGATTATGGATAAAAAATGTAGGGTTAGCCCAAAAAGGCTAGCTGCTGTTAGCACTGTGCTGTTAGCAGGTGTTTATGTTAATTGTATACTTGATTGAAACAACCAATAGGGAGTTCGTTCCTCTCCAAACAAAGCTGCTGACTGAACAGGATGACTACTCCCATTCTTTTTGTGGGACCACATTCACTGGACTTTTGTTTCTTATCTATGATCAAAGAGTGTGATTGATAGGACACTCATGACATCTGGTCCTGTCAGCGCGTCCCGATGATGGCGCTGCACATGACAGCGGGGGTTAGTGACACCACTGCGTATGTGGTCATCAGAGATGCTACTTACAGAACGTTGTAGAGAAAGTTTCTGTTTTTGTGATTCTTTCAGAGATGCAAAGACAGTTACCATGGTAACCTCTCCAAACAGGAAGTGATGTCAGTGAATTCAGCTGCTGTGATGATGTAAAACCCCCCAAATTATTTATTTCATAACAACATAAATAAAGATTTAACATGAAACAGTTGACTCTAGTCTGGAACTAATGCACACATGGTAAGGTCACCAGAGGTTAGTGACATCATCAGAGGTCACAGTGAGGTCATCAGAGGTCAACAATCACATCAGTGACACTATGATCATTTGTGAAACTTTATTTAATCATAAGACTCAGTGACTGTTTGCATTGCACCTTTAACTTAATCGAATAGTTAAACAGCAGCAAAACAATCAGACTATTGATGAGAAAACCTGCTGTGATGTCATCACTGGTCATGTGACCACCTCAGGTGGAGCACCAGTTCTAGAGTCTGTAGCTGGTTCGTCACCGCCATGAACACCTGCACAGGTAAAATGACATGTTACAGACATTAGTCTTCGTTGTTGGCGTCTGTAGCATTGTTGACGCCATGTTGTCTGTAGCGTTGTTGGCGTCTGTAGCATTGTTGACGCCATGTTGTCTGTAGCGTTGTTGGTGTCTGTAGCATTGTTGACGCCATGTTGTCTGTAGCGTTGTTGACGACTGTAGCGTTGTTGACGTCTGTAGCGTTGTTGACGACTGTAGCGTTGTTGACGCCATGTTGTCTGTAGCGTTGTTGACGACTGTAGCGTTGTTGACGTCTGTAGCATTGTTGACGCTATGTTGTCTGTAGCGTTGTTGACGGCTGTAGCGTTGTTGACGTCTGTAGCGTTGTTGGCGTCCGTCTGTAGCGTTGTTGGCATCCATCTGTAGCGTTGTTGTTGTCTGTAGTGTTGTTGGTGTCCGTCTGTAGCGTTGTTGACATCCGTAGCGTTGTTGGCGTCCGTAGCATTGTTGGCGTCCGTAACGTTGTTGCCGTCTGTAACGTTGTTGACGTCTGTAGCGTTGTTGGCATCCGTAGCATTGTTGGCGTCCGTCTGTAACGTTGTTGACATCTGTAGCGTTGTTGGCGTTTGTAGTGTTGTTGGGGTCCATAGCATTCTTGGCGTCTGTAGCGTTGTTGACGTCCGTAGCGTTGTTGACGTCCGTAGCGTTGTTGGCGTCCGTAGCATTGTTGGCGTCTGTAGCGTTGTTGCCGTCCGTAACGTTGTTGGCGTCTGTAGCGTTGTTGGCGTCTGTAGCATTGTTGGCGTCTGTAGTGTTGTTGCCATCCGTAGTGTTGTTGGCGTCCGTCTGTAGCGTTGTTGGCGTCTGTCCGTCTGTAGCGTTGTTGGCGTCCGTCCGTCTGTAGCGTTGTTGGCGTCTGCAACGTTGTTGACGTCTGTAACGTTGTTGCTGTCTGTAGCGTTGTTGCCATCCGTAGCGTTGTTGGCGTCTGTAAAGTTGTTGACGTCTGGAACGTTGTTGCCGTCTGTAGCGTTCTTGGCGTCCGTAGCGTTCTTGGCGTCCGTAGCATTGTTGGCGTCTGTAACGTTGTTGGAGTCCGTAGCATTGTTGGCGTCCGTAACGTTGTTGCCGTCCGTAGCATTGTTGGCGTCTGTAAAGTTGTTGACGTCTGGAACGTTGTTGGCGTCTGTAGCGTTCTTGGCGTCTGTAGCATTGTTGGCGTCCGTAGCGTTGTTGGCGTCTGTAGCGTTGTTGGCGTCTGTAGCGTTGTTGGCGTCCGTAACGTTGTTGGCGTCCGTAACGTTGTTGGCGTCTGTAACGTTGTTGTGTCTGTAACGTTGTTGGCGTCTGCAACGTTGTTGACGTCTGTAACGTTGTTGCTGTCTGTAGCGTTGTTGCCGTCCGTAGCGTTCTTGGCGTCCGTAGCATTGTTGGCGTCTGTAACGTTGTTGACGTCTGTAGCGTTGTTGGCGTCCGTAGCGTTGTTGGCGTCTGTAGCGTTGTTGCCGTCTGTAGCGTTGTTGACGTCTGGAAC
>JAFBJR010000178.1:0-15057 GCA_016785285.1 Brachirus orientalis
TGTTCATGATGCGGTCTGGATATTCCTCTCGAATTTTACTGATGAGCAATGTGCCCATACCAGAGCCAGTGCCTCCACCCAGGGAGTGTGTGAGCTGGAAGCCCTGAAGACAGTCACAGTTCTCCGACTCCTTCCTCACCACATCCAAAACAGAGTCCACCAGCTCAGCTCCTTCTGTGTAATGGCCTCTAGCCCAATTGTTACCTGCTCCAGTCTGGCCAAAGACAAAGCTGTCTGGTCTAAAGATCTGGCCAAATGGACCAGACCTCACAGAGTCCATCGTTCCTGGCTCTAAGTCAAATAGCACAGCTCGAGGAACATATTTCCCACCTGCTGCCTCATTGAAGTACACATTTATTCGCTCAAGCTGCAGGTTGTTGTCCCCGTGGTACGTCCCAGACGGGTCAATGCCATGTTCATCACTTATCACCTCCCAGAACTTGGCTCCGATTTGGTTTCCGCATTGGCCTGCCTGCAGGTGTACAATTTCCCTCATTGTGGTTGAAATTTAATAATTATGAACGAGCAAGTTTTCACTGCTAGAGTACTCCAGCAACTGACTGAGGAGGCAGAATTGTTTACCAAATGTTAGTTTTTGGTGTTCATGGCTATTAAGGACATGATGTCATATTCCTTTGTAGTATCAGAGCTGATGCCTTTTATCTGTAGAAGTGTAGATGTAGATGATGTTGTTGCATGTGGAAGATTGCCAGTGCTGATTCCAGTTTTGAAACTAGGAGAAAATCCAATCTTCCCTTTTTTGTATTGGCTGAGAGCATTAACTTCTGTTCTTTGTAAAGTAATGGAGAGAATTGTTCCTACAAAATGAGTGACAGAGGGAGTGGATAAAGAGCTTCCTTAGCCACACACCTATGCAGGTGAGAAGTATTGGGTTGTCAAAAATGGCTGAAAAAGAAAATGGCACGCCCCAAGGATTGCTCATCAGTCCAGTCCTTTTTAACATAATGATTAATGCCATTTTTCAAATGTGCATCAGGGTAATGGCATGCCATTTTTTCTAAAAGATGAGACCATCTGGAGGAAGGAAAACCTAACAAGCCTTAAATCAAGTCACCCAGTGGGCTGGTGTGGGATAAGGAGTAAGCTCATGATTGTTGTTCTTAAAAAGAAAGTCTTTGCACTAATTATATCAATGTATGGTTTTCCTCTAGAGCAAGTTAAGGTCTTCGCATTCCTGGGTGTGCGGATGGAAGAAAAATTGACATGAAATACCCATGTAGATAAAGTAATTATTAGACATGAAAGGAAAATAACATTCCTCAAAACCTTGCTGGAAGTGAATGAGGAACTGAGTGGAAAACTATGCTTTTACAAGACAATGGTAAGGGCCACTTTAGATTATGAGACTTGATTTTGCTGCAGCTGCTGAATCCATACAAACTAGGCAGTGTGAAGGCAAATCAGTAGAAGCAAAATGGGGCTAGGCTTAGTGGTCATCTGAAAACATTCTTTCATTCAACTCCCAGCAAGTTTTCAGATTATACAGATGGGTCTAATATCTGCAAGGGCTTTCTGGCTTTGTCATGTTTGTATATCAGATGAGTTTTTCCCTCAGAGCTGCTGGCAATCTTGTGGGCAATACATGGTTAGGTCAGACTTGCTAACAGTATAATCTGCTCCAACTCTCTGCTCTGCTGGTGTTGCAGGATGGGAAATTAAGGGCTCACCCTGACTTGATTGTTAAAATCTTGAGTTGCCCATTCAGGGTTGAGAAAAATATCCTTATTGTGATCGGCAATCACTTAAACGTTTGGTGAAATCAAATCATAGAAAAACAACAGTAGAACAGTCTACATGCACAATGCGAAGGGAACTCAAGGGATTGGGACTGAACAGCTGTGTAGCCTTAAGAAAACCACTAATCAGTGAGGCCAATAGGAAAAAAAAGGCTTCAATTTGCTAGGGAGCATTTTCCACCAAAGAGTCTAGACCTTAACCCCTCTGAGAATCTTTGGGATGTGCTGGAGAAGGCTTTGCACACAGTGAAATGGCGGGTCGGATGTGGCCCCCGGGCCTTGAGTTTGACACGTGGTGTACAGCTTCCCAGTACTAATTGGAAAATGGCAGTAATGCAACAGTCACTGCCATCTTCCTATAAAAGAACTGTGACATCATAGCTTTGTATGATGTCACTTGAAAAGATCAAAGACACATAAAAGTGATGTAGGTGCCTTTCTGAACAAGAATAGAAATGCAGTAAAATGCAGTACCAAGTCCCTTATGAACATCAAAATAAATTCACATGTTTGGTGTCAAAAGCAGCGACAAAAACAACACCATAATGAGGATACAAGCTTTTCCCACCAAACTGGATGAAATATGTGCCAACAATATCTGGAACATTCTAATGAATGCCATCCAGGACATCCAGAGGAAGACCAACAGTGAGATAATATTTTCAGAGCTGTACAGGAATGCTTATACCTTGGTTGTGCAACATCATGGGGAGAAGCTCTACACAGGCTTGAGAGAGGTCATCACTGGCCATCTCATCCTCAAAGCAGAGAAAGATGTTCTTAACTCTATGAAAAATAACTTTCTGCAAACACTATTTCAGGTCTGGAATGATCATCAAACTGCCATGGTTATGATCAGAGACATCCTAATGTACATGGATCGAGTCTATGTAAAACAAAACAATTTAGTAAACGTCTACAACCTCGGCCTCATCATATTCAGGGACCAGGTTGTCCACCATGGATGCATTCAAGCCCACCTACGACATACTTTACTAGACATGATTGCACGTGAGAGGAATGGAGAGGTTGTAGATAGATGGGCCATCAGAAGTGCATGCCAGATGCTAATGATTCTTAGCTTGGACGGAAGGTCTGTGTATGTGGAGGACTTTGAAAATCCTTTCTTAGCCATGTCAGCAGAATTTTTTCAGATTGAGAGTGAAAAGTATCTCGCTGAAAACAATGCCAGTATCTACATTAAGAGGGTAGATGCCAGAATCAATGAAGAGATCGAACGTGTGATGCACTGTTTGGACAGGTCTACAAAGGAGCACATTGTCAAAGTAGCAGAACGGGATCTAATTTCTAAACATATGATGACCATTGTAGAGATGGAGAACTCAGGTCTCATCCATATGCTTAGGTATGGGAAGACAGAAGACATGGCTTGCATGTACAAGCTGTTCGGTCGAGTGACAGATGGCTTAGAAATAATGTGTAACTGCATAAGCTCCTACTTGAGGGAGCAAGGTACAGCTCTGGTGCACGAAGAAGGAGATGGCAAGAACCCAGTTGACTATATCCAGGGCCTGATAGACCTAAAGACACAATTTGACCATTTGCTTACTGAGTCTTTCAACAATGACAGACTCTTAAAAAAAAAAATAGCCAGCGACTTTGAGTACTTCATCAACCTCAATTCTCATTCTGCAGAGTACCTATCTGTCTTCATTGATGAAAAACTCAAGCAAGCAGTCAAAGGGCTGACAGACCTAGAGGTGGAGTCAATACTTGACAATGCCATGGTGTTGTTTAGGTTCTTACAGGATAAAGATGTTTTTGAAGAGTATTTCCGAAAGCATCTGGCTCTCAGGTTGCTTAGCAAGAGCAGAGAGGACAATGAAAAGAACATGGTCTCTAAGCTCAAGCTGGAATGTGGCTATCAATTTACCACAAAACTGGAGGGAATGTTAAGAGACATGAGTATCTCCAAAACAACCATGGATGAGTTCAGGCAGCACATACAAACAACATCAGCATTTCTAAGTGGCGTGGATCTCAGAGTACAAGTTCTGACCACTGTCTATTGGCCTATACAGACTACAAATCTCTGGTGCACCATCCCATCTACTCTTCAATGTGCCTTTGAAGTCTTTAGGCAGTTTTATATCTCCAAGCACAGTAGAAAGCAACTCTCACTGCACTACCACTTGGGTGTGGCCGACCTAAAAGCAACCTTCTATGGATTTGTTAAAAAGGAGCACATATTGCAGGTGTCCACCCTGCAGATGATCATCCTCATGCTCTTCAATTACAGAGTAAGTTGCACTTATGAGGAGGTCTTGCAAGAGACAAATATTCCAGGGTGGGAGTTAGTGCCAGTTTTGCACTCTTTGACGTGTGGGAAGTCCACAGTTCTCATCAAGGAGCCAAGGTCCAAGGAGATTGAAAATGACCATGTGTTTACAGTCAATGATCATTTTTCTTCTAAACTTCACAAAGTTGAAATTCATTCAGTTGTTGCTAAACAAGGAGAATTAGACTCCGAAAGGAAGGAGACAAGGCAGAAAGCTGTTGATGACAGGAAGTATGAGATTGAGGCAGCCATCGTACGTATCATGAAGTCAAGAAGGGAGAGGCAGGAAAATGCCCTGGTGGCAGAGGTGACACACCGGCTCCAGGCACGTTTTCTTCCTAGCCCTATAGTCATCAAAAAGCACATCGAAAGACTGATAGAAAGAGAATACTTGGCAAGAAAGCCAGATGATCCTAAAGTGTATGTCTATGTTTTATAGAAGAGAAGCTGGATTAGATGAAAAAATAATGATGGAGGACTTTTTTTTTTTACATAAAGGGTTAATTCAAGGGGCCACACAGTTGGTGTAGTGGTTAACACTCTCTGGTCAAAACAGGGGCCTTCCTGCATGTTCTTCCAGTGTGCATGGGTTTGCTCCAGGTTCTCCAGTTTCCTCCCAAAAACATGCACAGGTTAATTGGACACTCTGAATAGATGTGAATGTGAGAGTGGATAACTGTCTCTATGTGGCCCTGCAATAGACTGGCAACTTGTCCAGAGTGTACCCTGCCTTTTGCTCTATGTCAACAGGGATTGGCACCAGTGCCCCTCACAATCCTCATGTGGAGGTTAAAGCAGTAGAAGATGAGTGAATTAAGTTAAGAACACCTTGAAACCTTTGCCAAAGGAAACATTTGCCAAATCATATATGCATACCACTGAAGACAATAGAAAGCAAGTGATCCACCGTGGTGACCCCTACAGAGAGAAGCCAAAAGAAGAAAGATTGGTTGAAGTTACAGTAAAACTTCTCTTTATCTCTCAATAATAACATAAGAAAACTGGTAGTTTATAAAATAAACATAATAAGAGATTGAGTGAGTGAGTGAGTGAATATAAATAATATGCCAGTACCGTGTATTTCAAAGGCAATTATTACAAGTTAATAAACAATGCAAGAACAATATACATCAATCTCTGGGACAACCCAGGACTTGCTGGTGAGACTATGTCTCTCGGCTGTCCTGGGAACGCCTTGGGAATCCCCCAGAAGAGCTAGATGAAGTGACAGGGGAGAAGGAAGTTAGAGCTTTTTTGCTTATGCTGCCCCCGCAGATAAGCGGCAGAAGATGGATGGATGATGATTCTTCTAGAAATTGTCTAAGTAACAGCAAATGTTAATTGGACCCTCTAAATTGACTGTCAGAGTGAAAGGTCACTGACCTGTCCAGGGTGTATCCTGCCTTTTGGCCTGTCAGCTGGGATTGTTTCCAGTGCCAAAGTGACCCTAATGTGGAGGATAAACTGGTAGACAATGTGTGAGTGAGATACATCCGCTCTTTTGTTGTATTTTATTTCAAGTGTTTGATGCAGGGATTTGCTACCTGGAAATATTTGTAGTAGTAGTGCATGTGTTTCTATTTAATTTCCGGTCATTAAGAGGTCCATGAAGGTTCTCAGACATTAAGCAGGTTGATGTCTGATGTTTGATAAGTAGGGCTTAAACCGATTCTTTAGATGTCATTTTAATGTGGAGGTCTAAGTAAACATTGGTGTGGTGTGAATGGGACACTTTACTGTCCTCATTGGGAAATTTGTTGAGCTCAACAAGTCTAGAACCATTTATACACAACACCAGAATAGATATACAAGGATCTTAGAAGGAAAACTAGAATAGAACAAGTATAATGCTATGTGTATTTATTAAAAAAGATAGAACAATCTGCGGTTATTAAAATAAGTGAGTTCATTTTTTAAGCCCTAAATGTTAACCACAAAAAGGCTTTTTTAAAACTGTTTTAATCCAATTTAGGAGTGTTATCTATTTACTCTTTACTATTTTTTTACTATTTTCTCTTTATCCTGAAGGAAAAACGTGTTCATAGTTTTATTACTTTGAACAATTATTAAAAAAAGAATTTGGCCTGTAGCTTTGTGCAGAGGGGGTTGCAATAAGATCCCATGATATGAATAATAAAACTAAGTCTGGAAGTTTATTTTTAGTATCAAAAATGTAACCCTCCATTTAATGAGCCACTCTGCGATGATGGCATCAAAGCTGAATTTCATGCAATGCTACTACAACTGCATTTAATCTATTTAAGTTCATATTTGGTTAGTGAAAAAATATAAAATAAATAGTAAATCGCTCTTGCTAAACCTTGCAATTCAAACTCACTTTTTCATTTTAGCAATTATTTAATGACATGTTTGCCAACTCACTTATGTTTGGATTTCTGATCTGTCAATATCAGTGTTGATCTCAGCCTTATTGACATTCTTCTTTCAATCATTGCAAATAACAGTCTATGTTATCCTGCTATTTGTAAATGTTGCTTTTTTCTAACCCCTGCTGCCTGTCTTCTGTTTCTGTTTCCAAGCTGTACATTCTCTCTCTCTCTCTCTCTCTCTCATCGGGTGTGAAGGAAGCCATCCATCTTTAATCCAGAAGCACTTCCCTTGAACAGACTAACTAATAGTCTTTTGAATTCCACTGAATTAATTTTTCTTGTGGTCTGTCCTTTTCCAGACTCTCATGGTAGTTGGGGCTTGCTTCCGTTTTGCACTGTCTTGGGTTGCCAAACTGTTGGGACCAAAGTTTCCTCTTCCTTAGACTGGACCTGCATTTAAGGACAACCCACAGCCTTGTCCTCACACATCATCAATAGTTCCATTGATATTAAGATGATTACCAGCTAAAGCTATTATTGTAACCATCTGTCTCTCTATTAGCTTCTGTTACAAATTACATCACTTTCTACAATTCACATTCTGTACTTCTATGTTTTCACTCCTTGTAATTTTGATGTTTACTTTATAATCTGCTGAACTTGTTTCTGTACATCTGACACCTACTGCACATCTGTCCATCCTAACAGAGGGACCGTCCTCTGTGGCTCTTCCTGAGGTTTATCCCATTTTCCCCTTTACAATGTTTTTCTGTGGAATTTTCCCCTCACTCGATGTGAGAGTCTAAAGATAGAGGGTGTCACTTGCTGTGCAGACTGTAAAGCTCTTCCAAACAAATTGTGTTTGTGATGTTGGGTTGTATAAATAAAACTGGGTCGTATAAATAAAACTGACTTGACTTTACTATAATGCCCCCGGCATACTTAAACCAAAAGTTGAGATTACTGATGTCTTCTTAGATAAACTAAATAATATTTATGGTCGAAAACCTCATAGTGTCTTCAGATTAAGCCAGTTTATTACTCATCTTTGACAGCATTTGAACAGGTGCTCTGTTTCTGAGCTAATGCCCACCCTCCAGAACAATGAGTCTCTTGTGATTGGCCAGCTACCAAGCGTATTCCCACTCGCTTGTGATTGGCCAGCTACGAGCGGACTAACTGCTGCGCAGCGCTTTGCCCCCGAACCGCAGAAGTGTCAGTTTAAGTGCCAGTGTGGTTTAATTTACGTGTAAAATGAACCATTTTAGTATAAGTTGTTCCCTATGCACACGATTTCTCACAGCTCATGCAGCGGTTCATTTTTAAAACAGCGAGCCGAGACAAACAGAAAGCAAGTTGACACAAAAATACACACATTTCCTCACAAGTTGTGCAGCATTTTGCTTGTAAACAGCATCACTCATTTTCTACCGCTGCTGAGACAAACAGAACAGGCAAACACTCTCAAATGAGGCTGCAATTAGCTGTCTTTAGCTATTGCTATTCAAGACAAGAAGCAGTCAAGCCACAAAGACATTATTACTAGAGATGAAGTTTTGAGATGAGTCCCACGTTGTATTGCCCAAAGTTTGTATAACTATTCACTTCAAAGTGACTGCTACAAACAAACAGCATTTCAGGAAGCTTAGCAGGGATATTACCATCAAAAATGAAAGATATCCACTCTACTCTTTTTTCCTCATTAGAAGGGACTCATTAGAAGGGAGTCTATGTCTATGTTTTTGACAACCAGCAACAGAGCAACAATGAACTGAACTTTTCTTCTGAGACATGTTGCTCTCAACAGATACAATAGTTGTAATGGTGGAAGCAATTCAGCTTCTTCTTCTTCAGGTTGAATGTTCACGCCCATGACCGGGAGTAGCAGTTGGGGAGGTGTTTGTTGCATGGCAAATGTGCTAATTATGTAACTAAACTTGACTTTTCAAAATCGCTTGCCTGAGCACAGATAAACAGAGAAGCCCTTTTTTCTCAAAAGTGGCAAAGTGTTTATTGTGACACTTTAGTGATGTTTAGATACAGGAGGGACACGGGGACACACCAAAAAACATCAGAAATTTGATTTTACAGTGAATGTCCTCTTTAAACCTTGTAAACATGTGGCGAGGACATTATTCCAGACATGCAGTATCCTGACATCTTCAACTTGCTGATTAAATTCCCTTCATCTTACTCCAGAGAGTAACTGAAGGTTTACAAGAGTCTGGAGGGAAACAAGTGGATGCAATCTGTTTTTGTGACAAACATTGAACTCTGGATTCTTCTGGCTAAAGTTCTTTTAAAGCACTGTTGTCACTGGAAGGGTAAGTGCCATGTTAGCATGTATTATGTATGTGTTATAATGTAGCATAACATAGCATTAGCGTTAACAGTATGAAGTAAGTAATGTTGTGTTAATGTTGCTCTGTAGACTAACTCTTGATAAATCTAGTTTAAATCAATGATTTACCAAGAGTTAACCATGATATCGGTTGCTTGTGGGCTTCCATTGCTCAGTTTTCTTCTGTTCTTGTTAGCATGTATCATTGAAAGATTCATCTTCATCTTGTTTCTCTGGATCTGTGGGTATCTGGTAAAATGTTCTCCAGTTACCCTGTCTCTGACTGTTTTGGCACATCTATCCACAATATTCACTTTTATGATTAAAACAGCTGGCAAAACAGTTGTCTGACATATTGCGTGATTTAGCTTGTCTAGTTTATATGACTGTGAGGGTGTTACCTTGGTTGTGTGATTTCACCTGCTGGACCTCTAGTCAATTCAGATGATAGTTATATTCAAGCTACTAATGTAAAAACAGAATGTTTATGGGATTTTGTTTTCAATATGGAATGGCATGACTCTTTTTTCTGGGAACCCAAAACTTTCTTTATATAATCTTGATAATTTGACTTTGTAGTGTCACGTCTTGGACATGGTCTTTGTTGAGCTAATAGCACAATCCCTTTTTGGCTCAAGATGCTATATTATACACCAATAGCTGACCTTTAGACAAAAATAAGCAAATACATGTGCATCACATAAGATAAAGGCCCTAAGATTTGAAGATTTGAAGTGGAAAAGGAGAAAAGATGCATCAGTCTTTCTTTGAGGTGCATTATCTATTGTCAGGCAGTTAAGAGAGGAGCTAAATAAAAGCCCAACTGCATCACTGTATGTCTTATCTAAGCAGAAAATGCTGAGATACAGATAAATGCCAATAAGTCATCTGATCAAAGCCAAATTGGTCTGACAGGAAGCTGCAGAGAGAGAGAGACTATGGTGAAATAAAGGATTAGATGCAGAAAGTCACAGCAATAACAGCAGAATCACACATTTACTGTCTGCTGCTAACCTCATGTCCATCCATCACTGCTTCACCATTCACATTCAATTTTAGAATGCTCTGAGAAAAATACATTTTTTTTTAAGAAATATGATTTAATACTGTTAAGTTCATTAAAAGGGTCCAGTGCCTGAAACTAATCAGGCACTGGGGTAATAAAGAGTCCCTTCTGATTTCAAAATATGAACCTTTGAGAGAATAATCTTCACAGAATTTACACCAAGTCAGTTTTTACAGTTTTTTGTTTAATTTGGTTTTCAAACTGATCAGTTTGACTTAGCCAAGCTCAGAAATGATAAGTATGGCTTGAAGGCCCTATTGTATTTGCCCTAATTATTTTTTTCATCATAATCATCATCATCTTTTCCTTTTTCTTCAACTTTCTTCTACTCTTTGAGTGCACCTTTGATGGCCTTGCCATGCAAGAATACTCAGTACATCAGGACCTGCAACAAAATGCATTCTAAGTACGTTTTAGGGTGATAATTTTTGCATGAATTATATTTAAAAACAAATACACATTTTGTGTTCCCACTACCCATGCAACAAGGGGCCGCCCAGACAGACATTGTGTCATCTATTGGCAACAGGAAGTATGCCTTCAGTAAGGAAAATTGTTTAATCTATATGAAGTTTTCAGGGTGTACTCCACATTTGCTATACTATGACTTAACAGATTATTGTTGGCCTCTCTCTAGGGCTACGCAATGGCCATGGAAGTCACTCCACCTCCGACATGAATGGGTGGAGTGCGGGCCCATTCAGTGCAGCCCTAATGTTAGTGACCACTCGTCTGCTATTGTGAACACATGACTGCAATAGCCTGAGGATAGCAATTTTGACTCTTTGCCCTGATTAAGGCTTTCATTGCTAAAATGCATGCATTCACAGCTGATATGATTCAATGGCCTTCAATTATCAATTATTATTTAACTATCACCCTCTAGGGTGCCTCGGAGTTTTCTGGTTGTGTATTCCAGCCCTTTTACCTGGGTGTTTTGGTTGTGAGCAAGATGAAGAAGAAGATATGTAGGACTGTCATTGTCAAGGAATTTATACTGCTGTTCATGAGAGTGGCTTCATAGTCCATGAACACACAAACAAATGTACCCTAATGTTTTTTTTTAAATTAATTAATTACTTACATACAATATATATATATATATGTACATATATATGATTATATATGAAGATATAACGCTGCACACAGGGTGTTTCTCTGGACTCAAAGTTTTGTTTTGAGATGTTTGTGCTTCTCAAAGAAGAGTGACGATGCACTGTCAATATACTCATACACATATACTGATAAAATGTAATAAAGAAAATAATGATCATAAAATAAATTATTATCAATTATAAAAACTAGAATATGATATGAAATTAAAGACTGATGCCCTGATATGAACACTGAGATGTTTGAGTACTTGTGGCATTATGTGAAACTGTCAGACTTGGAAGGAAATTTTGAGGCCAGGATGGAAAACCAGTAAATCGCCCTTGAAGATCAGGAAACATTTTTCTGATGTTCTAAATGCATCAGCTAGTGATGACAAGTCAATTTCCCTGCTCCAAGAAACCATGCTGCCAAAAGGTCTTGACCTTACTATGTTAAAGTGTCTTGATAATGTATGTTATGAATTGATTCTATATAAATGATAGGAGATGAGTGAGAGTGACATAAAAATTGAATTGAAATGAAAATATGAAATATCTACAGGCAGGATAAGGTGAGATCATCCCAGTACTGTCTGTGAATTACAAAAAATTCTCCAGTGCAGTACTGGGAGAAGTGTTGTAGGTTTACACAGTTGGAACCTGGCCTCAGTATTTCCTCTCCTAGTCAGTAGGCATGTCCCTACAGTTGGCACAAGAACGTCAATTTACCCCCTGGTAAACCAGCAGAAGGTGGGTTATCATCCCTGCACTGATGCATCATCAGGTGAAGGATCAAAAACTAGACCTGGTTGTCTCTCCAGCAACTGTGCTGTTAGATCTCTGTACTCATCCAGAGTCATCTCCACCAGAAGTCTATATGCATAAAACACAGAAAAGAGAAAAATGTGTTAGTTTGAATGATGTTTGTTAGATAACATGACAGTGGACTGTATGTTAAGGTTTGTAGGTTATTCAGTATTATAACATCATAAAAGTATGGAACATAATTTGGTCTGTGCATAAATATTTGTCATAATTCTCCCTCCTGGTTTTCATAGAATCATTCAGCTGATGTTACTCAGGGAACAACTGTTCTAATGAGCTGACACATCTAACTGATGTTATAGATTACACTATTATTTACAGTATGGTGTCAAGTACAAAGATGCTAACTTTATATAAATAACTACTGTTATTATGTTATAAATAACTCTCTGTTACTTGTCTCTTGTGTGTGAGGGGCTTCTCTTCTCTTCTCTTCTGTGGAGGCAGCTGCTCGTCTGCTGCTCCTCTACCACAAACACACCGCTCTCTCTCTCTCTCTTTCTTTTCCGTTTTGACTGAATGCAATTATCACTACTTTTTTTACAAGTACTTTGATGACAGCTATAGTGCGCAGTTAGCGTGCAAATGCTAACACAATATGGAAAAATAACAAGTTTCACTATCATACACATCTATGACCTATACAGTTATAATGTACACTAGTAAAACATAAACACATCTTTATACCGGAACCACAACTGTTGACATAGTAGTAAAAGTTGTCATAATTCTGTTGCAATATAAGTTTGTTTTTGAACATCAACCAAGCGCGTATGCCTCTAATAGCTCCTGTCCAGTGTTTATCATGAACGCTATGTATTAATGCTTTGTGGGAATCTAACTTCAGTGTACTGAACTCTTTTTTCTTCCCTCTCTGCAGAGATGATTTTTTTTGATACCCCAGCCACTCAACCCCACTCCTCCAACTGTATTACCTTAGCTGCTTCTCTTTCTCACCTGCACTCTTCACACTAGTTTCACATTTTGCTAGATTCTGGTTCTGACGACAACTTCATTGACTGTGACAATTAGACATTCCTGTGACTCCTGTTGAGCCCCCCAGACCTGTTTGTGGAAAAGTACATTTCTGAGTGCAGCTGGATTAATCAGACCTTCATCCTCACCTCTTGGGTTGGGCTCAGACCAAGACCTAGGACTAAACGACATAACCATCACAAACAAATATCCTCTGCTGCTCATAGACCCATCCTATGAACCCTTCTGTAAAACAACTGTTTTCACCAAACGTGACTTCAGGAACACCCTACCATCTTATCCGCATGAAGGAGGAGGACGGAATGGAAAACGACATTCAACACACCTCCCTAAGCCACTTTGAGTCCTTGGTGATGTCCTTTGGCCTCGACAACACCCCAGCTGTATTCCAAATACTTATCAGTGACATCCTACACGACATGCTTAACCTTTTTTTTTTTTTTTTTTTTGGTTATTTGGATGATATACTCTTTTTTCTTCTCAGAAACTTCAGGACCATATACAACATTCGTTTAGCTTTACAGCGACTGTTGGAGAACAAATTATATGTGAAGGCTGAGAAGTGTGAGTTCCATGTACCATATGTTTGTTTTCTAGGTTTTATTTTAGCCAGTGCCAGTCTCCAACCTGACCCCAAAAAGATTGCAAATGGCTGCAGCAATTCCTTGGCTTTGCCAATTTCTACCGCTGGTAGAGGGGTACAGTACAGTAAGGTCACCTCTCCTCTCACCAGGTTAACCTCTATCTCAATGCCATTTCATTGGACACCAGAAGTAGAGGCCACCTTCATCGCCCTTAGGAAAGTGTTCATCACAACCCTTGTGCTTTCTCACCCCAATTCCTCTCATAAATTCGTGGTGGAGTTGATGCCTCAGACAGGGGCAGCGGCACCTCTGCGCTTACTATTTTAAGTAAGGCACCTCTGGCCGGAGTCCATTATAACATTGGTAAGTGTTGGTTGCTGTGGTGGCTGCCTTACAGTAGTGGAGACACTGACTGGAAGGAGCTGAGCAGCCATTCATTGTATGGACAGACCATAAGAACTTATCCTAAAATGTGCAACTTATGCTAAAATGTTAAATTCAGGCTAAGCCTGCTGGTTCCTTGTTCTTGAGCAGATTTAACTTCACCCTTTTCTGTCGTCCAGGCTCCAGAAACGTAGAGCCCAATGCTCTCTCCAGAATGCACCAGGAAGAGGATGATCTGCCCATTCTCCCAGCTTCCTGTTTCATTGGTGCCACCCTCTGGACCACATAACCGTCTTTTCGTGCCAATCTCTGCTCATTCCCAGGTCCTCCTGTAGGGGCATTTCTCCAAGCCTAGTGGGTTTCCCAGAACCAGGACATCACCATTCTGCCAGCAGACAAAGGGAGGTGCACAGTAGTTCTCAACACAACGAATTACCACACCAAGATGGTCAGCCTCCTGAGTGACTCTGTCGCCTATGAGCCTTTAAAACGGGACCCCACCAGCAGATACAAGAAGAGGGTCATTGACTGTCTATCACAACTGGAGAAAGACAAGGTCATCAATGTACCGCTTTACCACCGACTGTACCCTGGGGATTCAATTCCATGCATCTATGGACTCCCCAAGATCCACAAGGAAGGAGCCCCACTCAGAACCATTGTAAGCAGCATCAACTCTGTCACTTATAACATTGCAAAACACCTTGCTACCATCCTGGCACCTCTGGTAGGTAATACTGGTCACCACATCAGGAACTCACAGGATTTTGCTGAAAAGATCAAGGATTTGAGACTCGAGGTAGATGAAACCCTGGTTTCCTATGATGTCACCTCCCTTTTCACTTGCATTCCTACCACAGAAGCGGTGGAAACTATAAGGAGGAGACTGGTGCAAGACCACATGTTACACGAGCGGTCCAACCTTTCTCTGGAACAGTTATGTTCACTGCTGGACCTCTGTCTTAACACCACCTACTTCCAATATAGGAAATGTTACTATAGGCAGAAACATGGTTGTGCCATGGGCTCACCTGTGTCTCCCATAGTGGCCAACTTATACATGGAAGAAGTAGAGAGGAACGCTCTGGACACTTTCCAAGGATCCCCTCCAAGCCATTGGTTCAGGTATGTAGATGACACATGGGTGAAAATCAAGAAGCAGGAGGTTGACCCCTTCACTGAGCATATCAACAACGTGGACCACAACATCAAGTTCACCCGCGAAGATGCTAAGGGGAACCTTCTGGCCTTCCTAGACTGTTCAGTCCACATTGAAACTGACAGAAGTTTAAATGTGGAGGTCTACAGGAAACCCACTCACACTGACCAATACCTCCTTTTTGACTCTCACCATCCACTACAACACAAGCTAGGAGTAATT
>JAFBJR010000178.1:15345-80764 GCA_016785285.1 Brachirus orientalis
GACAAAACACCTCACCACAAGAAAACCAACTTGGTATATGCTGTACAGTGCAGTGAGGACTGCAACGACTTGTACATTGGAGAGACAAAACAACCTCTCCACAAACGCATGGCCCAACATAGACAACAGACCCACGCAGGACAAGACTCAGCAGTCTATCTACACTTACACCAGACAGGACATTCTTTCCAGGACAGTAATGTTCAGATTTTGGCCAGGGAGGACAGATGGTTTGAAAGAGGAGTAAAAGAAGCCATCTTTGCCAAACTGGAGAAACCAACCCTGAACAGGGGAGGTGGTCTAAGACACCAGCTATCAGCCACCTACAGTGCTGTTCTGGACTCCCTCCCCAGTAGGTTTCACACACATTCACACCTAAAGTCAAATACAGTTGATGACTCAGGTGAAACTAAATCAGAAAATAGCCAATAACTAACGACTCAGGTGAAACTAAATCAGACAATAGCCAATAACTAACAACTCAGGTGAAACTAAATCAGACAATAGCCAATATCTGACGACCCTTTGACGACTTAACAACTCATCTAACCTGACAGAGTTTATAAGTCCCAGACTCTCCACCAGTCAAACAGAACTGAAGAAGCCTCTTGGATGAGAGGCGAAACGTCTTCAAGAAAATTCAACTAAGTCCAGTTGCCTCCTTTTTTACTACACTTTTGGTTTCCCAGAACCTTCATTTCCTCCAGGAGCGGTTAGTGTCTAGTGTTGGCTTCTACAGCCATCAACAAAACTGAGACAGAGACGCCCCACCCTCCGCTGGAGCAGGAGGAGCTGCTGGGGCCGTGAATCCTCCCTCAGCGGATTTACTAGTTATGTAACATGCAACATGGACTTTTCAGATCCACTTGGCAGACCTCAGGTAAACATTGACACCCTGCGTTCATAGCAATGGTTGAAATGTTTGTTGTGACACTTTAATAATGTATAGATGCAGGAAGGACATGAGGATACACCAAAAGCAACAGAAATTTGATTTTCCAGTGAATGGGTCCTTTAATGGCTCTGCTTAACACTGATGCTTCAAATAAGACTTAGAGATGTTCCATATAAATGCTTCATGAACCCTTCTGACAGACAATGAACACTGCAGCCTACTGCAGAAATTGAGGCAAAGTCTCCCACTGGAGCTGCAAGTATTCTTGCTTATTCAACATGTTCTCATTCGTTCTTGCTTTCCACCCACTCCCTGATTTCAACGTTACCTCACAGCTTTTATTCTCAGTAAGTTTGGAGTGGTGTGCAACATATATTCATTAATTACCTGCATTGTCCCCTTTCCCTTGTTAAAAAGAAATCTCCACAAACCCAGATCACAGTGTAAGAATTTAATTTTCAAATTTCATACATTTCCCAGGCTTTTGCTGTTCACAAACTGACACAGTGGAATATTGTCTATCTGAGATACATTCAACAACAAAAATGAAAAAAAAAGAACTTTCCCTTTAAGGCACAACCCTTTCTGTAGTCATTATGCTGATATGACTGACATAATATAGTGGTCGGTGGAGACGTCCAACCAATAGGTGGTAATTCTAGTTTATTTGTGAAAGCTGTTACTGTTTAAGGCCACAAATTTGTGATGCTTAATGTTTAACAGTGTTACATGAATAGTAGGAGGGGAAAGTTTATGTGCCTAACAGTACATACTCACTTTCATTAGTTTTGGTCACACATCAGCTGCATTTTCTCAGCACCTTGTGTTCCACTCTTGGCCAGGGGAAATAAAAGTGGAAAGAAAACTCGACTATACTTTATAGTGACAGGCAGAGTGGTCAAATACAAATGGAGAATATATCAGGTTGGCAATTATTAGATTATCTCACGCTAATATCATTACTGCGAAGCATTCACTCCAATCATTTATTGAATTTTTCAATTCACTTCACCATTAATGCGAGTGACCCGACTGAACAATCTTCTGATGAGTCTATGGCTCACTCGGTAAGTCCCACCCCTCTGGGGTGACTGTCAAAGATTGAATGTCTGCGTGTGTGAGTGAACATGCATGTGTAGCACACATGTGTGTTATATCGAATAATCAGAAGTTTGTTATTCTCTCAGATATATTATGCTACAAATCACTACACAGAAGAGAAATGCTCTAGAAGAGAAAAAAAAGAAATGAGAGCTAAAGGAAAGGTGATCATACATATGAAGCAAGTTGGGTTAAACTGGGTTAAAGGGACAGTTCAGAATTTTTGACATGTGGTTGTGTGAGGTACATAGTCAACAATGACTTTGCGGTATTCACCCTCAGCTGGTTGCCATCACCAAAAGCCTGTTAAAGAAACATTTGTTTGAATCAAGTGTCTAGGAGCAGGGCAATATCTGGACCGTGCAGGGCAGGGGTCTGAGAGAACCGGGATTGAGAAACACTGAACGTAGAAAATGCCAAAATGGCCTCCTTTTAAACCAAAAGCCCCTCCCCTGGGCATACCCATGTAATCAATTAATAATGTTAATGGGCAGATGAAACCTCTACAGGCTGTTAAACATGAGTGAGTGTTACACACTCATTTTACCCTGTCACCCAAACATTTGGTCACATAATCAGCATTAAAATAATAAAACATTTTTATTAATGGTCACATGACCCTGGAGCTGCGCGTCCTACTCTTTTTAAGAGTGGAAGTTATTTCACCCCAGTTTTGCCTGCATGGGCGAGGACAAGGTGATTGTGAAGTGTTTCATTCATTTGTGAATGTGTACTGATTGTGTGAGTATGTATGTATCCAGGAAACAGTAGAGTGAACAAGTGTGCACCCTTGATCATGCTACTAAACAGTTAAGGGAATGAGTTGCAGGATATCTTTTACTCCGATGTGAACGGGACCGAGAGGCGTATGTCGGGCGTGTATGTGTGTTGGAAAGCTGTGTGTCGAGTATGTGTGTACACGTGTTTGTAGCTTGCAGCCAGTGACACCACCAAGCAATATGCTGTGTGTGTGCATATGCCCTGTCCACAGTTAGTGACAGAGCTGCTCCATCACATCATCCCCCTCCTCCTGGGAATTGGCGATGTGCGGCAATCCGGAGAGGTAATCTGCCACCACATTGGTCTTGCCTGATTAGGGTCTGATGATGAACTTAAAGGGCTGCAGCGAGAGGTACCATTGAGTTAAGCGACTGTTGTGGTCCTTTATGCTGTTGATCCAGGTGAGAGCCCGATGGTCAGTTTCCAGATCAAACTCACATCCCAGCAAGTAGTAGCGCAGTGCCTACTCGATGGGCAGGCCATCTTTTTTCCACAGCGGAATACCTGGTCTCACGTGGCTGCAGCTTGTGGCTCAGGTACAAGATTGGATGTTCCTCTCCAGGGCATCCAGCATCTGCCCTTCCAATCTATGTGAACCCGTTGCCAGGGCCCTTCTGGAAACTCCCAAGGATGTAGGGAGCTAGCTGTGTGATGTTCTGAACCCTCTGGCATGCCTGACAGCACTTTGCCACATTCTTCATTTCTCGGTCCACTCCAGACCACCAAAAGAAACTCCTTGCCAATTACTTCATTCCACTATGGCCCGCATTGAGTTGTTGCAGAGCGGTCTTGCGTAATGTTGGTGGAATGACCACCCTCCTTCCACATAGCAAACATCCCGACTGAATTGACAATTCCGCCCTCCTTGAAATGTACGGCTGAACATCCGGGACATAGTTTAAGGAATGGCTTTTCAGCACCATGTCCATTACTCCTGCCAAGACAGGATCAGTGCTTCCCTCTCTATCTCTGCATAATTGGACTCTGCTTTATTCAATGTTCGCGATGCAAATGCAATAGGCCTTTCTTCTCCGCTTGGCAATATGTGTGAAATTACAGCTCCCACTCCATAGGGAGAAGCATCGCAAGCTAGCTGTATAGGAAGAGAGGGGTCAAAGTGTGTCAGCACTCCAGACTTCAACCGGGTCTCCTTGGCCTTCTGGAAAGCCTCCTGACAGGCTTCATTCCAGTTCCAGGATTTTCCTTTACATAGTAGACTGTGTAATGGCTTCAGCATAGATGCTAAATTTGGTATAAACCGGCCATAGTAGTTTAGTAATCCAAGAAAAGAACGTAACTGACTCACACTTTGTGGTGGTGGAGTGTCTGCAATGGCGCGGCTCTTGGATGAGGCAGTATGCAATCCGCTTGTGTCGATAACATGCCCAAGATATTCAACCGATGGCTTGAAAAACACACTTGTCTTTGCGGACTCTAAGCCCGTAGTCTTGTAGTCATTGAAGGACTGCATCTAGATTACGCAAGTGTTCAGTGGCTCCAGTGCACAGTATGTCGTCTAGGTAACATTGCACTCCAGGGAGACCACTGAGGATCTGATCCATGGCGCGCTGAAAATGGGCAGGGGCTGATGTGATTCGGAAAGGAAGCTGACAGTATCTGAACAGGCCCTTTTGTGTGGTTATGGTGAGGAGTTCTCTTGACTTTTCCTCGACAAGCATCTGTAAATAGGCCTGATTTAGATCTATTTTGCTGAACTTTTGCCCATGACTGAGACCTGCAAACAAACCATCTATGTGAGGGAGAGGATATTGTTCAGGAGCTAGTACAGGATTCAGCGTCACCTTGAAATCTCCACAGATTTGAATGTCACCATTCTTCTTTGGCACGGGAACAATAGGCGTTGCCCACTCACTAATAGTCACAGGTTCCACCACGCCACTTGCGACCAGAGAGTCAAGTTTAGCATCAACTTTCGAACATGTTGCATATGGCACAGATCTGGCCTCTAAAAACTTCGGCCTGGCATCAGCTTTAAGACTAAGCTTCACGGTGGTGTCTCTCATAATGCCCAGCTCATTTTTGAAAATGTCACAATGTTTTTTGCAAAACAGCTGTTAACTCACTGGAAGTGGGTGACAGCATCTTCATAGTCTGCCAATTTAGTTTCAAATTTTCTAACCAGACTCGACCTAGGATGGCAGGACAATTACCTTTAGCCACACAGACAGGAAGTTTTCTCACTTGATTGTTGCTCTCAACAGTGACATCATTCATGCCAGCCATGTTGTTGTCTCACCGTGTGAACTGGTTGTTTCTTCTTTTCTTTTCTGGAGTCTTGTCTGTTTTCAAACATTTCTCTCATTTTTGGTCATTCTTCCTGCATTCTTTTTACATTGACATACTCGTTCTAAGTGTCCCCATTTCCCATAGTAACGACAGTCCACATCCTTACATCTGCACGTCATTGCGAGGTGCCCCATTTTGCCACAGTGATAACATGGGCCCTGTGCATTTGTTCTCTCTGAGCTCACTGTGTGTACCTTGCTAGCTGCATGTAGCTGTTGAGCTTCTTTTGATGCCATTTCCATAGAGACACTGATTCTAATTGACTTCTCCAATGTTAGATCACTCACAGTCAGCAATTTCCTCTGTGCAGCTTCATCTTTAAGGCTGCACACTAGTCTGTCTCTTAACGTGTCATTTAGACCGGCCCCGAATCCACAGTGTTCCGCCAATTTTCTCAGTGTGGCAACAAACACAAGAACTGACTCTCCTTCTTCTTGTTCACGTTTGTGGAATCGGAACCTCTCTGCGATTAATAATGGTTTCGGTGAATAATGCTGACTTTTCCCCAGGCTTTGTGGGTTGTAGCAAGTCACATAACAGGTTGAAAGTTTTAGGTCCCATTACTGCCAGAAAAGTGGGTACAATTTTGTCCTCAGTAATGCCATTTGCCTGAATAAAGTAGTCAAAACGCATCCTTGGTGTCGGTCGTTCAAACAGTTCCTCCTCCTCCGAACTAGCCATAACTTGACATCCTCTCCCCTTTCGAGAGAAAAAAAAAAACTTCAGAGGCTACGGACAGTAACGTTCAAAAACTCAGTCCGAGTGCCTGCGTTAGCATCCTCGTTGCCACTTGTTACATTCATGCAACTTTTTGTAAAGAATGCTAATACGCACGGGTAAGACTTCACATCTCTTTTTACTGAGTTCTTTCTTTTACAACATCATGCACAGCACATCACCTGTAGTACACAAGAGGGACAAACATAACAGTCGACCCTGCTGTGTCCCGCTGCCAGCCACACAGCAGCCAGCTGCGTTAGGAAGCGCACATCTGGCTCCCACGTCCTCGCGCTGCTCGTCACGCACACAAGTCGGACCGCGCGATGGACCAGAACTCCTACACCTCGCCCAAAGAAGACGGCTCACAGTAAGAGGCATTGTGTCTGGGCAGACTTAGATTAGGATCCTGTGTATTATAGTGTTAATTGTGGGTTGTGCACACCCAGTCAATTTCACTGTGTTTATTTTCTCTGGTGCTGTTACTGTGGTCTGTGCAAACCGCCGCACCAGCTCACTGCTTGTTAATTCACTGTTGATCGCTTATCAGTGTGATTTTGTCTTTAACATAGCGTTGATTGTTGTTTAAAAGCGGCGCCACGCGCTCCGTCTGTGTGTGGTGCTTCCCTTCACGCTGCATCGCTCCGTTGTGCTCAGCGCAGATCGCGATCACAGGGGAGGAATAGGAGATTTTGTCGGATTTGTTAAAGTACAGCTTAACCTGACCCGAGTCGAGTTAAGCCACGTGATCCAAAGGAAATCCCTGTTCATCCACATATTTTCACTTTCCCCACTGACTACACGCCTTTGATCTCCTTTCTTGCTCTCCATTCTTCCTCGCTATTCAAATCTCCCTCCTTGCCGCCGGCTCATTCTCTCTCTCTCAGCTCCCCTCCTCTCACAGATCATCAGATCGCTGGGAGACGAGCTTGCCGAGGTAACCGCCACGTCACGAACCCCCTCTTAGTTCCTCTCCCCATCGTTACATTTACATTTTGATTCCTGATTTTCCCACACTGTCATCAGCAGACGGCTACACACCCACTTATATATTTCACTACACACGCACACATACACACACACACACACACACACATACTCATACCTAGGTACTTAATACACATATACTGTATATGTGTATATACATATATATACATATAACATCACATGAACACATAGATAAGTAAATAGACATATATGTAGTAGTTTAGAGGATTCTTGGTTGTTATTGATTGTAATGCTGATTATAATTGATTAATAAATCCTGATCCTGTGTGTTTAAACACTAGATTTCATGTCTTTTGTGCTTGTTTGACTGTGGTGGTGATAATTGCAAAGGCCAGTGTATGCATTCACACCTTCCATTTCATCAAGGTTTTTGATATTCCAAGTATTGATAACCTGTTTATTAATTTGAGACTGTTTTTGGGAATTTATGAATTAGCAGTTGGTTCAAACTGATTATTCTCCTTCGATTGAGAGGAGTGGTGCCCCAATTTGAATTCAATTTGATTTATTAATAAATTATTAATTATTTTACAATTAATCATTTATTAATATTCAAATTCATAACCAATCGCGTTGGTTTTTCCCCCAACAAATGCATGCCTTTATTGCAGCACATCAACAACAATCATACACTGAGTTGATCCTAATATGTCACTGTCTTCAACAGGACCGGGCGTCCAGACAGCTGCTGATGTGGACTGAAAACAGCTGGAGTTCACCACACTTGTGTCACTGAACAATAAACCACTGAATCATGTTTCCTCTCAGGCAGTTTCTTCCTGTTCCTGTAAAGATATTTATATGGCATAGTACTGAAATGAATACAGCAGGTGTATCTGTTCAGCTTTTATTATTTATTTACTCTTCAATTTGAACCAGCAGAATATACAAGTATAAATATGTCAATTAGTGTCAACACATGTAATACAGAACAAAATTGAACATAAAATACATTATTATCAATTATAAAAACTAGAACCATATATAAAATTAAAGACTGATGCCCTCATATAAACACTGAGATGTTTGAATACTTGTGTCATTATGTGAAATTTTGAGGCCAGGTATGAAACCAGTGAATAACCCTTGAAGATCAGGAAACATTTTTCTGATGTTCTAAATGCATCAGCTGGTGATGACAAGTCAATTTCCCTGCTCCAAGAAACCATGCTGCCAAAAGGTCTTGACCTTACTATGTTAAAGTGTCTTGGTAATGTATGTTATGAACTGATTCTATATAAATGATAGGAGATGAGTGAGAGTGATATAAAAATTGAATTGAAATGAAAATATGAAATATCTACAGGCAGGATAAGGTGAGATCATCCCAGTACTGTCTGTGAATGTACAAAAAATTCTCCAGTGCAGTACTGGGAGAAGTGTTGTTGTAGGTTTACACAGTTGGAACCTGACCTCAGTATTTCCTCTCCTAGTCAGTAGGCATGTCCCTACAGTTTGCACAAGAATGCCACTTTATCTCTGGTAAACCAGCAGAAGGTGGGTTAACATCCCTGCACTGATGCATCATCAGGTGAAGGATCAAAAACTAGACCTGGTTGTCTCTCCAGCAGCTGTGCTGTTAGATCTCTGTACTCATCCAGAGTCATCTCCACCAGAAGTCTATATGCATAAAACACAGAAAAGAGAAAAATGTGTTAGTTTGAGTGATGTTTGGTAGATAACATGACAGTGGACTGTATGTTATGGTTTGTAGGTTATTCAGTATTATAACATCATTAAAGTATGGAACATAATTTGGTCTGTGCATAAATATTTGTCATAATTATCCCTCCTGGTTTTCATAGAATGATTCAGCTGATGTTACTCAGGGAACAACTGTTCTAATGAGTTGACACATCTAACTGATGTTATAGATGACACTGTTATTTACAGTATGGTGTCAAGTACAGAGATGCTAACTTTATATTAATGCCTACTGTATTTCTGTAGTTGTTAGTGAACAGGGGTACAAAAATCATACAATATTATCAGTACAAACCTGTGTTACGTGTCTCTTGTGTATGAGGGGCTTCTCTCCTCTTCTGTGGAGGCAGCTGCTCGTCTGCTGCTCCTCTCCTCTACCACGAACACGCCACTCTCTCTCTCTCTCTACCGTTTAGACTGAATGCAATTATCACTACTTTTTTTACAAGTACTTTGATGACAGCTAGCCCACAGTTAGCGAGCAAATGTTAAGACGATATGGAAAAATAATAAGTTTCACTGTCATACATGTCTATGACCGATTTAATTAATTAAAATATTGATTGGAAAAAGGCCACCGTAGTTTCACCTTTAGAAATTACACACTTCACCTTTAAGGGTTTGGTTTACAACTTTACTTCTTGATAAAGATTAGAGTCAGGGCAGACCTGCAGTTATCGGACTCCCAAATGAAAAGAAACCACAGGTCATTTTTCTCTGTATGTTGATTCTATGCAGAATTAAAAATAACTAGTCCTCAGAGGGGGACCACACAGTGATATAGGTTGCTCAAAAAATACTCCAAGCTGAAATTGTTTAGACAAAAGTGCACGTGCAGTTTTAACCCTTGTCAGAGATGTCATGTGATGTGTGTGCATGGATGCACAGAGTGCATACTCCGGCAGGATGGTCATACACCTCACTGTATCAATAACAGCATGGGACAGGAATCCATTGTTTATTAAAAAGGTGGTCTCTATTGTATCCACATGTTCTATGTGGGTGGATCTGGTTTTAACCATTTAATGCTGCTGTTAACAGTATACTAAAAAGTTACAGAGGTGTTTCTTCTAGTTGTGCCACTGTAGGGCTTTGTAATCAGTTTTTTTTAGAAAACATTTCATCTTATTTACCTCACATTTTGTGTTTAGTTGACTATTATCCATGCTCCACTGAACCCATTCCCGTGTTGCTGGTACCCAAATGTGTTCTTCAAAAATGGGCAAATGTCGGCCGCATTTGTCGGCCACATGAGAAGGAGCCGTCAAGTCACGTGACAATCAGGACAGCCTATGGCGCTCTGATGCATTTTGACGACATCCGGAGGATGAATCCACGTTTAGGAGGATCCAGTCCCTGGATTGAGACACAGCTGCAGTTTCTTTCTGCTTCTTCAACATTTGTGGTGGCTTTCAAGATGCGTGTCAATAAACACAGGACTACCAGCCACAGCTGACTTCATAAAAAGTCTTTGACAAAAAAAGGTTTACGTGTGCGATCACGTCTATAGTCCCAGACATTTTATCCCAAAGCTTTGTGGTTACTCTGTCTTTCCCTAGTTAACAGCTTGTACATGCTTTGTGAGTTTATTGTTGAGTGTTTCAAGAGCAGTAAAGGGAAAACATAGGTAACTCCCCAGGGACAGAAAGTGAGTCAGGAGGTAAAGCAATGAACGGGTAAAGTAAGGTATGAATTGCTGAGTGAGTTACGTGAATCAAGGCAAAGACAGCAGCCACAACAAATGGAGTTTCCAGGAATTATACTGAGGTCAGAAGACTAATGGAAGCAGCTGCTCAACCATATTACTCTGTGAACCACAGAGACAGAGAGAAAGAGAGCGGGAGAGAGAGAGAGAGAGAGCTTTGGTCTTTTCACAAAGCTATTGATCGATCAGTAGTCTGCAATGGCAATAATTTAACCAGAGAAGCAGGCAGATTAATAGTATTAGTGCAGGCTGCAGCAGTCATGTTTTTTAAACATTCTTGTGACTTCATCTGATTGAGATATAGCTGCATTCATGCCCGCACTAAACTCTGGAGATTGTCAGGAAGGTTTTTGTGTTTGAGCACATATGCATGTCACTGAGAACATTCTGCAGTATTTTAGTATCATCTCCCTAATTTATTCAAATAGTGTCCGGTGACCTCATTTGACAACTAAGTGGCACCCAATGTCCATGGGAATCTGAACCCCTGTTTTGAGATTTGCCCCGTGCCATGTTGAAATTTCAGGTGAGAGTACAAGCTAATTTTCCCATTCAAGCAGAGTTCATTTTGTAACCAGCAGAAGTACTACATAGTGGCTATTCAATATATTCTTCCTGATAGACTTAATCGCTGAACACTCTTGGTAACTTCTGCAAACACCAACTTTAGAACAACTCTGCATGTTTTTGGAGTACTCAGAGAGAACCCATGCACACATGGGGAGAACATTTACACAAAATATACACAGAAAGGCCTTTGGTTGAACCGGGATGCTAGCTGCTGTTCCGCAGTGTAACCCCAAAGGAATAGTACAAAAAAAAGAGCAAACTTGTAGATAGACAATAAGAGTTTTTGGACATGACATCAACTGGGTCCATGCTTCTATGTTGCTTCAAATAACAACTCCCATCACATGCAGGTGAGCAAATGACACAATTGCCAGTGAGATTGAGTAGATACATGCTTCATATAGGGGTTTTAATTTTTCACAGATGACACCATGAGGTGCATAAGTTGTTCAAATGATGCTCATTGAACGACCGGTGACTCAACACTAATAAAATAAAAGAACTAGTGGGAATTCCTCAATGCACCCCAAAAAACCTTGGCCTGCTGTTGCCATAACATAATATAGAGCCACCAGCAGAAACTTTGAACTGTGTGGGAGAACTTTGAGCTGCACCAAATAATTTCCATCTGTGTTGATGAACACTGAATTAAGATTAAAGACTTCAAAATGTGCTTAGTAAATTGTACTGTGGAGCGCATGTCTGCTGGAACTTATTATAAGAAGACGACGAAAAAAGAACTTAGCAAATAAAGGATTTATCCAGCCCCACTTTTCATGTACGAGGACACCTTTAATGTCTGTAGTTTACAGAGTTGAAAAAGAAACATTTTAAGACCTTTTAGCGCTCTACCACATCTAGGCTCTCCTAACCTAAAGGGCCTACTCTGGATGTCATTGTCAGCCCATGATGCCTCTGCAGAGCCTGGAAAATAATAAACCCCATCCTGGCTTCACATTCTTCATACAACTACCCTCTGGGAAATGGTACAGGAGCATCAAAAGCCACAAATCAGTCTAATGAACAGTTTCTTCCTCTGGGCCATCAGAGCCCTTAACGCAGTGATGGCATAAATTTGAAGATCTTCTTTTTAAGTGTAATATCAATTCTCTAGCAATAAAAAGTAGTTCGCATTCCTATTTTGAGATATTTTTTGATGCATCTTTGTGAGTCATGTTGGATTCATTCATTTATTGCACTGTTTTTAGGGCACTAATAATGTTGTTGTCTTGCACAATAACAACAAAGAATTTCTATTCTATTCTATTCTATTCTATTCTATTCTATTCTATTCTATTCTATTCTATTCCCATGTGTCATGGCTAGCCTTGTTTGATAGAAGGCTGCCAATTGGGATCACATGTTCTCCCTGTGTGGGTGTGGGTTCTTTCCAGGTACTCTAATTTCCTTCCACATTTCAAGAACATGCAGAGGTTAAGTGGACACTCTAAACTGACTGTAGGTGTGAATGTGAGAATGAATGGTTGTTGATCTCTGAGTGGATTACACATTGTTTTAAAATGACATGGAAAATAGAACAGCCTTCACAATTTATATGGAATTTAAATCTTTGCTATCTTTGCATATACCAGTTTTTATTATAATCTTTATTATTGTAATAATTTGTTTTAATTTTTGCACTTTGACAGCTCTTTACCATTTGCTAAAATGTCTAACCAGACACACAATTCTTTAAACCCTTTTTTAGATCTATAGGGAAGGGTAGGTTTAACAAAATGATGAACAGCTTTGCGATGTTTCGAATTGCAATTTAAATTTTAAAATAATGAATCATTCAGCTATTTTTTCACATAGTTTTTGTTATTTTTATATCCTCCCACCTGCTTCTTTTGGGATTTCTCTTTCTTCCTTTTTATCACTCTTGCTCTCCCCTTTTCTGTCCTTCTCTGCTGTAATGCATGTCATCCTGTTCTTTTCTTTAATACATCAATATACTATTGTGCTGCGGCTGCCATTTTCTGACGCAAATTATCTTCCCAAATGGGGATGTGGAGCGCTCTGCCTCCCCTGCACAATCCTTTATTGATCGTTCACCCTCATAAAAGCTGGATGAGCCAGGGCTGAGAAATAATGACAGACAGACTCAGAGAAGAAAGAGAAAGAAAGGCCATATGTGCTGACAGGAAGTTAAAACTTTCAGAGGTTTCATAGGTTACATTTTCAACTTTCATCTTGTTTAACAGTGATTGAATGCTCCGGATAAATTAAATTATTGACTTAATTTACATTAAAAATGCTTTCTAGGCAACTTTAAAAAAATAAGGAAAGTGCATGAATTTTAAGAAACGTTACTTATGCTTATCCTGCCTTTAAAGTAATGGACTGTCCTGTAATTTTTTTTGCTGCCCAATGTGCTGTGCATATGCTGTGGCAACACCACCTGGGCAAACCATGTTAGATTTGTGTTTTAAACTGCCTGTCTGGAGGTTGGCAAACAGCCTGTAGGCACATCACTGCCACCTTCTGGACTGGATTGTGGATCAGAACACTTGCTTTTCTTACATGAAACTTGCCTGGTAATACCTACTTGACCCACTCTAAGTCCTCAACAGCCCGATTTGCATTTCTGAGTCAGTTTTTGTTCATCACATTTTTATTTATTCATACTTTGTACAATAAAACAGATGATACTGCAAAGGCTTATACAAAGATGACTTCAAACATAATGGATCAAAATGACTAAAAATGACAATTAAGAAATAATAAAATTTAAGCTTGGCTTTTTAAAGCAAGAACTCTGGTCTACCATCCTCATTGATTGCTGCCCTAGAGTAAACTCCTTTTCTGATAAATTTCAGGATCATTTACACATGTGCGGTGTAGTGCCAGCACTAGTAAGGTTGTGGTGACAGCTTGTAAATGACCCAGAGGACGTGTAGAAGTGTTGTTTTCTCTCTCTCATATCACTTGCTTAAAACTGTGATGAAATTATATTAGAAATTTATTGATCTATGACTTGAAAACAATCCAGCCTGTTTTACCATCAAAACATTCAGCTATTTTCCCCATTTACTGTCATATTCAAAAAGGGACAAACAGCATAAATAGTGACAAACAGTCTCTATGTCTTTGCATAAAACAAACTGACAGAGCAAATTTATGGATCCGGCTTTCATAAGCTACTATCTGCAACTGAATTATGAAAACTTGTAATTAAAATTATTGTATTGCAAAGATTTAGGGCAGTAAAATCGATATTTACAGCTACAGAAAGATCTCGCTATAAGCAGAGCATCAAACTCCCAATACTACTTGACAATGAGATTAATTATTGAGATTAATTGCCTAACAAATTAAAAGAAAAAAACAGATGTGACGTGAAAAATTTACAACATGGGGATGCCTGCAGAATAATTCCAACTTACTGCTTCTGGAAGAAAGGCTCCTTAATTGTATTTCAATTTCAACTCTTGAACCTTGTTTATGGATTTAACTCCATAACCAAAGAATCAAAGATAGAAATAACTATCATGAACGCTAAATTAAGAGCTTGCAACAACTCTTTTTTCTTCCTCTTCAGTTTCTCCCTTTAGGGATCGCCATGTCATGTGCCTGCTCTCCCCCCTCCTTTCTCCTCCTCCTCTGCGGTGCTCCTGCAATCTGCTCACCTGCGCCGGAGCACAGCTGTTCCTGATCTCCTCATCAGTGTCGCCTTTTTATACCCCTGGTTTCCTGTGACTCGTCGCCAGTCAGTGGTCTACACTCGAGTGGTAACTAGTGTCGTTCCTGCCTAGTATTTTTATATGTTCTTCGTGTTCGTTTGGATTAATTCCCGTTTCCCTCCTGCTAGAGTCTGATTGCTGTCACTGGTTCCTGCGTTTTGCCACTGCCACTGTGAGTCATTGCCACCGTGTGTTCCTGCCTGCACTGCCTCACTGTCTCCCAGCCGCCGGAGCGGCTTTAGCTCTGCACTCTGTCGGACTGTGTCGCCGCCGCTGGAGCGGCGTCCACTCATCACCGGATAAGTCCTGGCGCTCTCTCTCCCTTCCTGGGGAACCCCTCACCATCCCTTGCACATTCTTTATGTAAACAATAAACACTGTTGAACTTTTACACTGTCTGGATTCGTGCCTGCATCTGGCTTCAGCTTCCAGCTCAAGGTTGTGAGACGCCACTGTGGATCATCTGCCCCCATCTTGAAAGGAAAGGAAAGGAAAGGAAAGGAAAGGAAAGGAAAGGAAAGGACAACTGCACAACAAAATTAAGAGGTCACATAGAGAGCACATTGAACATGCAAACTCCACACAGACTGGGAATTGAACCTACCACCTTTTTGCTGTGAGGCAACTGTGCTAACCACTACCAGTAATAACCAATAGTTAACATGCTGCCACCATATTATCACGGTTACAGGGGTCATACCTGTAGTGGAGTTGGTGAAGGAGTTGTGTGCGTATTCAATCCAGGGTAGATGTTGGCTCCAAGAAGCAGGGTAGCGAGTGCGGCTTCGAGGTTCTGATTGACCCTCTCAGACTGTCCATTAGTCTGGGGGTGGTACGCAGAGGAGAGGCTGGGAGTCGCGCCCACTGCTTTACAGAATGCCTGCCAAACCTGGGATGAAAATTGTTGACCTCGGTCGGAGACGATGTGGATGGGGATGCCATGCAGGCGGAAAACATGATTTACCAAAATGTCAGCAGTCTCTAGGGCAGAAGGCAGTTTAGGCAGAGGAACAAAGTGTACAGTCTTTGAGAATCGATCGACCACAGTTAGAATTACCGTAAACGCATTAGAGGGAGGAAGTCCGGTTACAAAGTCCACTGAGATATGCGATCAAGGCCAACAGGGAACAGGAAGTGGATGAAGGAGACCAGACAGAGGGTGGTTTTTAAGCCTTTCTTTGGGTGCACGTGGTGAAGGCAACAACAAACTCCCGGACATCTTTCATCATCGAGGGCCACCAGAACCTCTGCTGCAGAAACTGAATTGTCCTGGTCACTCCCGGATGACAAGCCAGCTTGGAGGAGTGGCCCCACTGGAGAACTTGTGAACGGACGGAGGAGGGAACGAAGAGACGGTTAGGAGGGCCTGTTCCAGGATCTGGATCTCTCTCCTGTGCCTTGCAGATTACTCGCTCCACATCCCAGGAAGTGGCGCCGACAATACAGGAAGGTGGCTGGATGGGTCCATCGTCCGCCTCCAGGTGGACCGGCTCATGCTGGCGGGATAGGGCATCCGGCTTGAGGTTCTGTGAACCAGGATGGTAGGACAAGGTGAACCGGAACTGATCCAGAAACAGAAACAACGGGCCTGATGGGAGTTCAGCCGCTTGGCTGAGCGGAGGTAGGTCAGGTTCTTATGGTCAGTCCAAACAATGAATGGGTGTTCAGCTCCCTGAGTGAGGACAGGAGCAGAGTTAAACAGGCCTTTGAGTTCGGAGAAGGCTGACTCAGCTTCTGGGGTCCATGTGAAAGGTAGAGGTTAGTCTGGTGAGGGGAGAGGCAACCTTACTGTATCCCCGGATAAACCTGCAGTAGAAATTAGCAAATCCTAAGAATTGCTGTAGCTGCTTACGAGACCTGGGAGTTGGCCAGTTAGCCACAGCCTCTAACTTCTTCAGGTCCGGTTTGAGTTGCCCCCCTGCCAGAATGTAGCCTAGGAAGGTTACTGAGGACACGTTAAATTCACACTTCTCTGCTGTATGTGGTCAGAGTCATTAGCTGAGAAAATGAGTATGTGATGGAGATATACAAAGACAAATTGATTGATCATGTCTCTGAGAATGTCATTGATCATTGCCTGGAACATAGTCCAAAAGGCATGACTAAATACTCGAAGTGTCCCATGGGTGTGTTAAACGCCGTCTTCCACTCGTCACCCTCTCAAATACGGATCAAGTGATATGCGTTTCTAAGATCCAGTTTAGTAAAAACTGATGCCTTACAGAAGGGTTCAAAGGATGGGTTGATGAGCGGCAGAGGATACTTATTCTTTACAGTTATATTGTTGAGTCCACGGAAGTCAATGCACGGTCGGAGGGTTTTATCTTTCTTGGCTACAAAAAAGAATCCTGCCCTGAGAGGAGAGGACGAAGGCCGGATTAACCCAGAAGCTAAAGATTCAGAGATATATTTCTCCATTGCCTCCCTCTTAGGGCGGGAGATATTATGAGCACTTTAGCTTTAAACACCTCACCAAGGTCATGGTAAGGTAGAGGAACGAGGGAAAGGTCGGGAGGTAAGTCGGTGGAGTGAGGGGGTGGGTGACTGGCTGGACTGAATGCAAACAGTGTGAGAAATGGTTAAAGTAATGGGTTGAGTCTGATGGGTTATTGTGGTGAGTGAACTACCATCAATGGCGCTAATTGGACGAGGGGGGTCAACGGGAGTCAGAGGTAAGTCCAATATTTAACTAAGTCAGAGTCGATAAAATTGAGTCCAAAAACACCTAAAGTGGATGTGTGCTACCCTGGTGAGAAACTGTGGCAGATAACATAGTCCATTGAGAGGAGCGGGGCTGTGTATCAGTCTTGCCCACCTGAGTGCTCTTCTCCCCTGGTGACCTGCCCCTGCGAGGTCTGAGCGGACACTCACATCTGAAATGTCCAGGTTCTCCACAGTAAACGCACAGTCCCAATCCAAGTCTCCTCTGCCGCTCATCCGGGGATAACCGGGTCTTTCCCAGCTGCATAGGTTCAGGGTTAGGCGGCTGCTGAACCGGTTCCATAGGTTGATGAGTCTGTGAATGGAGAAGAACTGGCGGCAGACCTGGGTGGTGCAGACTAGGGAGAAATCTGGTTAGGAATTCTTACTTCCCTGCGTCTCTCACAAATACGATTGTCCATATGAATTGTCAAACTGATTAGAGTCTCCAGGGTCTTGGGCTCGTCTCGGGTAGCCAACTCATTTTTTAATTCATCATTTAGCCCCCGATAAAAGGCAGCTTTTAGAGCAGGTTCGTCCCAGCCGCTCTCCACTGCTAGAATGCAGAAGTCTATGAGTAAGCAGCAGCTGATAGTTTATTCTGTGAGATAGTCAAGAGCTTATTAGCAGACTTAGTTCCTTTAAAAGGTGTATCAAACACTCGAGTCATTTCAGCAAACAAAGCGTCACATGAATCCAAAATAGGTGAGTTGGACTCCCATAAGGCATTCAGCCATTGAGCTGCTTTACCCCTCACTAGATTATGTACATAGGCAAGACGGGATCAGCTATCAGAAAAAAAAATGTGGCTGTTGGTCAAAGACCAGCTTACATTGACGAAGAAAACGTGAGCAGGAACCACCCTCTCCCCAGTAGCTCTCCGGGGTGGGTATCAGCAGTTCCCGATGAGCAGAGGAGGCGGCAGTTGGAGCAGGAGGTCAGTTCCAATCAGGAGGAGCTGAAGCTGGCATCTGTGAAGGCAAGGAGGCTGGCGTGAGATCACCGAGTTGCCGAGACAGGTGGTTTACGTTGGTTGAAAGAGACCGGATGGCGTCCATAACTTCGCTGAGAGCCTGATCATGGCGACTAACTGCAGCAGCTTGTGTTGTGTTGCCACTAACGAGGAGGAACAGGAAATCCAGGTATAAATAAGGCAGGAGTGATTGGCAATGGAAGGCAGCTGTGCTGATTAAAATCCCTGCCTCACATGTCAACCAGCCTCCTGAAAATAAGAACAGAGACATTCTCCCAGGAAGCACAGCAAAATACAAAATAAAACAGGAAGTACATGACAGACAAAGGAGCAACCCAGACCAGACATAACAATAATTATGCAATAAAATCTGTAATTTGTTAAAGCTGTCCCTAGGATCAGAGTTGAACTGCATCTTTCCTCAGCACTAGTTCCCCATAGGGCTGCGTACTGCGCCCTTAATTCTACACTAACTGTACCCATAATCCCACCCCCCACCCACCCGAACAATTCCATTATTAAGCTTGCAGATGATACAACCATGGTGGTGTCATCTCAGGAGGTGATATACATACAGGAGGGGGGAAGGCTGTCTGCATGGTGCACCACGAACAATTTGATCCTCAACACCTCCAAGACAAAAGAACTGCTAATTGATTTCAGGGGGAATAAACACGACATGTAGCCTATTGTCATAAATGGGGACAGTGGAAATGGTTTTGGACTTCAGGTTCCTGGGCACTCATAAGCCATGCTTCCACCAAGTGGAATGGTTGGAATGTTAAAAAATACCCAGCCCAACCATTCCATTCTTTGGTACCCTTCCCATGGGGTACCAGAGCAAAATGGTACTGTATGATTAGACTGGCTCCACCCACGACAGTCAGCTGACGGGTGACATGAGTTGTTGCCTCCTTCATATGCAGCCGACAAATGCGGTCGACCTTTGCCCATTTTTAAAGTCTACATTTGTGTATTGAAGCGTTTGTATCATTCAGTATTAAAAGCATTGTAATGATCTTTTTAACTAAACTTAACTGAACCCAAATGAGTGGTTGTGTGACTGAGTGTGCGTCAATAATTCAAAAAGGTTTATTTACAAAAAGGAAACAAAGATGTGCCAACTAAAGAATAACTAAAAGGGCAGAGACTGGCTGGCTTACTGTGCAGAATCTTCAGGAGTCGAGGAGAGCTAAGAGAAAAATGAGGTGTTAAAAATGAATGAGGTAGATATGATTCAGAGTAGCTGAGAGCAAGGAGATACCACTTAACCTGAAACCAGGGCTTAAGAAGCAGATGATCTGATGAGGAAATGAGTTGCGGGTGCGGGATCAGAAACTTCACCCAGCAGACCCACCAGTCTGCTGCAAAGCAAGAGTTAACGAAGAACAGAAAACACCAGAGGAAATAACAAAAAATAAAAGCATGGAGACCAGACCCTGACAAGCATCTTACTAAGTAATTTCAGCTCTGTTTCTCATGATTTAATTAGCGTATATTTTAAGAATTTACATTTGTGGATTAAAGAGAAGATTTAAGGAGCTCAACCAGGTTTATTTGACCTGGTCATCCACGTCTTTGTTCTAATACTTCATGTCCAAAATCATCTGCTGTGAATAAGTAATAATAATTATCGAGGCAATTGCATTGGCTGAATAGTTGACTCACATATATGATGTTAAACTACTGTTGTGGAAATAGTGTTTTATTTTTCCTCCTTTTATATATTTGGACATTTTTTAAACCTAATTTGTTATTTATATACAGTTGACACAAGGGAAACCTTTGTTCATCTAATTTTCTGTCTAAGCTTTTTCTTCATGTCACAAGTGTGTTCATGATAAATTAACACATATTCTAACTACATTAGAACTGGCTATAGTACACACAGTGTACCAAAAGTACACTGGGGGCCTACAGTATACTTAATGTCCTATATTAACTACAGAATATCCAATGACTATATGTCTGATAAGTGTGGCCATTTGTTGAAAATAAAACATTGTCTACTTCCAGCATGGATTCTCTTGATTAGCAACATGTAACCACCACAAATCGCAATATGTGCACTCAATCTACAGAGTATAGTATACTTATATATTTTATGTACATTTTCCAGAGCCACTCTTAAAACTAGTGATATGATTTGTTTACTGAAGGTACACACTGGAAACTGCCACTGCTTTGTCCTTATCTGAATCAACAGCTAAATGGTGAAACACTTGATTCATCATTTACAGAAAAGTAATGCTCTAAAGCTTAAAATTTTTATTTTGGGTCATAAGTAATTTAGGTCAACATCTATCCTTTTTCTTATTCTGCTTATAATTTCAAGCAGGCTTTATAATGAGAGGAGCAATGCTCCACAGTCTCCTCAGTTTCATCCTCCTCTTATCCTTCTTAAGTATGATTCTTCACCATATCTCAGAGTCCTTCAATGCAGTTACTATTTCCTCAACTGCAATCTGGTTTAAGTTTTTTTTTTTTTCTTGTTTCTTTTTTTTTCTACAAAGGCTTGCTTACAAAGTTTGGAATATCAAAACAAAATCCACTTTTTTAATTCTATGATGAATCAGTCCCCCGACACATCCCTGACAATTCCATAATTACCTTCCAGCATAATGTAAGTGATCTGAGAGACAACTGCACAGTACTGCACTAGGTTCTGTTTATAGCCTCACAACTAAATTTGTAGCAGGAGGCACAGACCAATCAGGTCAGAGGGCAGTTCAGCAAGAGAGCAGGTTCTTCTATTAGCATCAACAAAAACATTCTATGTTGCAAAGAAACCTGAAGAAAGAAAGTGGGACAGTAAGATCAATACAAGACCTGTCAGTATCAGCAGAGAGTTTCTCAAGATGCAGAAGCTTGGTATTGTTCCAGTGGGATGATTGGTTTGTACCATTAAAGCATTTGTACCATTAAAGGTCCAAAAGAGATACCAAAAACATGTATATATACAGACACACACACACACACACACAGAGAGTGTGTGTGTGTGAGAGAGAGAGAGCGAGAGAGAGTATTCGTCAGCTTGAGTGACAGTTTACACCAAGCAATTAGTTGCACAAGAGTAGGAAAAAAGGAAAATGGGGAAGAAAAGGAAATTTGTCAAACAATCCACAGTGTACCATCAAAACATGGCAGCAAGGAAGAAGACAGAAATGACACTGTGTGTGTTGTAAGACTGTGTTTGTCTTTTAAATCACATTTTGTCCCTTTATCACCCCAACTCTCGAGGGTTTGGATTTACTTTAGGTTACAGACTAGAACTTGTTCTAAGTCAAAGTTAGTGAGCTATTAGTTAAGTGGCTAGTTTTTCTTTATGCCCCCTTGGCAGCCATGTCGTCACCCAGAACAAACATTTATGTTTCAGGCATGATTTTCTGGCGACAGTGGCATTCTGACTGTGACCAAAAGGCTTTTTCTGAGCAATAAATTCACAACAGCTCTACTACTTGGTAAATATTCACACAATCATATAGTAATATGAAGTCTGTAGAGCACATAGACTGAAGCAAATGGCAATAATTAACAAAAACAGCACCATACAAAACTGATCTGATAGACAATCTGCATAAACCACATGAAATGATAATTTTACTGCAGAGAACAGGCTTATTTTTGTCATATAAACAGTAGGTCATACAAACAGAATCATCTCACTTTAACAACAACAGACAACAAATTATGTGCTCAGCAGTGAATTGAAAAGGTAAAATGTCACACAAGGCACGGCAGCCCACCACCATAATCATAATCACTGAAAAGAATAAAAGGTGCTTGGTTTATTTCAACAAAAAAACAAAACAAAAAAAAAAAACAGTTCAGCTATGTCTCGTGTCATCTTTATGCTGATGACATTCAGCTGTACTGCTTTTTCAAATCCACTAAGTTCCATAAACTTTCCTCCTTAATTAATTGTTTGACTGGTATCAAGCAGTGTTTAAATGACAATTATGTACAACTAAACTCTGAAAAACAAAAACCCTGGTCATTGCCCCGATGGTAAAATCCCGCTTTTCAAGCAGCATATCGGTTCCTTCAGAAATCTTGTTTTTGTGTTGATTCAGAAATGTCCTTTGTGACAACCTCTACACATATGTGATGTGCGCGCTCACACACAAATGGACAATCTTGCTACATAAGATTTCAACTCAAACTGATATAGCTGTTGTGGACTCGGTCATCTTTTCTCCATGTAGTTGTTAACAATTACCGTATTTACTATTATTGTACATGTACACTTACAAATGTAATGCCAGTATTGTTACTATCTCTATGTTGTTATGTTATGTTATGTTATGTTATGTTATGTTATGTTATGTTATGTTATGTTATGTGAACCTTTACTATATTGTTATTCTCTCGCTCTCTTCCTCTCTCTCTCTCTTGCTCACTCTCTTACTCTCTCTATCCCTCTCCCCTTTGTCTTCCTCTTCCCTCATTTGTCTCTACTCCCCAAGACTCTCAGGTCAGTAGATCAGAGGCTACTTGTGGTCCCCCAAACAAGGACTGCAAACAAGGAATATTATTACTATTTCCATTTTTTGGTTGTTCTCAGTTGTTCTCAATGTGTTCTTTAATTTTCAGAAACATTTATCACAGTACTACAACAATTAACTCAGGTGCAAGAGAGAACAGACACAGTAAGGCACATCTTACACCAAAGAATTTTCATTCTATTTTTATTATGAAGCACTTAGTGATTTTATATCTGTTAAAGGTGCTATATATAAAAAAATACTCCTATTTGTTTGTCTCCTCAGGCCCTTTGATTAGCTCTTGCAGCACAGGGTGACAACTTTGCAGCAGCTTGATAAATTGCAAGAAATTTCCCACTGTTTAGTTGTCCCATTATTTCCCTGTGTCCCGAAATGATAGGTTCTATATAGCCAGTGTTAGTGTGACATTCACTCACAAATGTTTTGCACCTGATATTTGTCAAAGTCCAGCACAATGTCATCTGCTGTAGCTCAAACAAAGTACTTCATGCCAACTGGGTTTGGTTTCATAGGCTGATATTGTCAACACGGACAGGCTTGTCAGGGTCCAGCTTGTCAGGGTCCGGGTCCTGTGCAACCTTGTTTTGTATTGTTGTTTCAGGAGACTTGACCGGGCAGCTGGGCAGAGTCTCCTCTCACACACATACTACTCGTTCCCCTGATTTCCCTGCTACCTTCTTAAGCCTGGCATTTTCCTGCAGCAGGTGTCATCGCGTCTCACATTCAACATGGTACTTACCCGTTCAGTTCAGTTTAGATCTGCTCCTCACTACACGTCGGTTTTTTTGCTCTGGTTTTAACTCCTCGTTTCTTTTTCCAGTTTTTCACGGGAGACCTTCGCCCAGCCAGCCAGTCACTCTCCTCGCCTTTAGTTTTCCTTTTTTGGCTCAGTTTGTTAGTTCTTTTGACTTTTGTAAATAAATACTCATCGTCTTGCTTTTTACTACTTGTTTTCCGCTCTCTTTTTGGGTCCATACTAATCGGGTGTAAAATCATTACAGTACGCGCTGTCCAAGACAGGATAATGGACCCCGCGGAAGCCGTGTCACTTAGTCAAGCGCTCGCCGCTCAGGAGGCAGCCGACACCAGACACGAACAGATATTAGGCGATATGGAAGCCATACGTTCGCTTTCTGCCAGCATTACGCATCTCGCACAGAAGCCGGACGCCACAGCTCCTCCTGTCGCTACTCCAGCTCCTGTTCCACCTACGGAGACACACCTGCAGCCATCTCCTTCCACGGCTTCCCCAACTCAACATTCATCCCTATGCCGGACCACTATTGGGGGGAGGTAGGAGCTTGCAAACGATTCCTAAGGCAATGCAGGTTAGTGTTTGAACTACAGCCAAGTGTTTACCAATCTGATAGCTCCCATGTAGCTTATGTTTTCAATTTGACTCGTGGAAGAGCAACTGACTGGATTAATTCTCTGTGGGAATCTAATTCTACTGTCTTGAACTCTTTTGAAACTTTTTCTGAAGTGTTTGACACACCATTTAAGGATAGCTGCTTGGTGGCCAGACTGTTAAACCTTAAACAGGGGAATCGTCTCGCTGCAGAATACTCAATTGATTTCCACATTCTTGCAGCTGAGAGCGGTTGGAATGAGTCTGCTTTAGTCACCGCTTTCTTCAGGGGGCTAAATGCCTTCCACACTCCTCCTGCACCCTCCAAGCCTATGCAGCTGGGGAACACACGGCTATCCCCTGATGAGCAGCAGAGGAGGATCAGACTGGGACTTTGCCTCTACTGTGGACGACCTGGACATCACCGATGATCATGTGACGTAAAACCTAACCTATCTTGCTCCAGGTGAGCAAAACCAATTCTGAGCCCCGCTCCTCCAAACGCATTCACTTAGATGCTACACTCACTCACCGAGGTTCTTCTCACACACTCAGGGTTCTAATAGATTCAGGAGCAGACGAAAATTTCATCGACCCAGACTTAGTACAACAGCTGGACTTACCTCTGACTCCCGTGACTCCACCTCGTACAGTTTGTGCCATTGACGGTTCCCCGCTTCCTCCCATAACTTTTCAGACTCAGCCCCTCTCTTTGTTAATTTCTGGTAACCATCACAAATTGATTTCCCTTTTGTTAATTCCCTCACTGTCATCGCCCATAGTATTAGGACTCCCTTGGTTAAAGCTGCACAACCCACACTTTGACTGGCTCACTTCCTCTGTTGTTAGTTGGCGCACATTCTGCCACTTCCACTGCCTTCGTTCAGCTCAACCTGTTTCACACCCCTCACCTCCACTCGTTACCTCTCCTGACCTCACTTCCGTTCCTAGCTGTTATCACGATCTGGGTGAGGTCTTTAGTAAACATAGAGCACTATCCTTGCCACCACACCGGCCCTATGACTGTCCCATCCACTTAATTCCCGGCGCCAAATTTCCTAAAGTAAACTGTATAACATCTCCCGCTCCGAGAGGGAGGCCATGGAAAATCCGGCTTAATTAGGCCTTCCTCCTCTCCTCTCGGGGCGGAATTCTTCTTCATAGCCAAGAAATATAAATCCCTGAGACACCATGTTGACTATCGAGGACTGAATGACATAACAATTAAAAATAAGTACCCTCTGCCTCTTACGAACCCTTGTCTCAAGCCACCATATACACCAAGCTGGATCTTAGGAATGCTTACCACTTAATCTACATCAGGGAGTGGGATGAATGGAAGACGGCTTTCAACACTTTGAGTACTTGGCAATGCCATTCGGACTAACCAATGCGCCTGCAGTGTTCCAGAGCATGATTAATGACATTTTAATGGACATGCTAAACCAGTTTATTTTTGTTTAACTTGATGACATTTTGATTTTTTTTTTTTTCTAAACATCAGCAACATGTCCGTCCAGTCCTTCAGAGACTTGTAGAGAATTGTTTATTTGTAAAAGCTGAGAAATGTGAATTTCATGTCCCTTAAATTGATTTTCTGGGTTTTGTGTAGGCAGGAGGCAGTGTAAAACCAGACCCACATAAGTTCGAGGCAGTAGCCAATTGTCCCCCTAGCCCCCCCAGAACTGGAAACAACTGCAACGTTGTTTCTACCGCCAGTTTATCCGTGGTTACTCTAAGATGGTATAGTCATTCTTAAAATATGCTATTGTGATGATTAGAGTCACATGTCCAGACTTGATCAAAGGAGTAACAAAAATGTATTTACACAAACGAAAAAGACCAAGCCAAATAATAATTAACCAAAGGGGGCAGAGACTGGACAGCTGGCTTGGCAGAGTCCACAACGTCCAAGATGACTAGGAAAAAGGAAAAAAAAATGAGGAATTAGAAAAAAAACATAAAACACTTCTCAAAGGAGAACTGACACGAGCAAAAACGTGGTCTGAATCAGGGAACGAGTGATACCACAAAGACGTGACTTGACGCATGGCAATCATGGAGTGGGAAGTCAGAGTTTAAGTAGTTCCAGGCTGATGAGAGGATGAGTTGCACATGCACACTGCAGGACTCCACGCAGCTGCCGTGCCAGTCAACTGCAATGTAAAACATAGGAAACACAACCACAGGAGATGCCAGCCTATAATCAATATAAAAGGTGACAGGTGTTACTGTCAGGGTCTGGTTCTATCTACACAGTCTGAGAAAATGGTTGCAGGTGCCTACCACCCCCCAGTATGCCTCGGGAACAGGGATCGCTGGCTCCTGGCGGCTTGGGTACAGTGATGCCGACTCACAAGGCTGGTTCTGGGTGTCCGACACCACCGGAAATGCCGGAGAGGCAGGAGGCTGCTGGATCACGCTGCCGAATTGGCACATGTTTTGCATTACGCTGGCAGTCAGTGAATAGCGTCCATAATATCGCTCAAAACTTGTTCATGGCGGTTCACTGTGGCGAACTCCTGGTGACTCAGAATCCACAGGTTCATAGTTAATGGCCTGCGCGTACTGTGATGATTAGAGTCTGTTAACTTAATAGAACCCCAAAGAAGCAGATGTCCGGACTAGATCAAAGGAGTAACAAAAATGTATTTACACAAAAGAAAAAGACCAAGCCAAATAATAATTAACCAAAGGGGGCAGAGACTGGTTGGCTGGCTGTCCACAAGGTCCAAGATGACTAGGAAAAAGGAAAAAAATGAGGAATTAGAAAAACATAAAACACTTCTCAGAGGAGAACTGACACGAGCAAAAACACGATCTGAATCAGGGAACGAGAGATACCACAATGACAGGACTTGACGCACTGGTTTAAGTAGTTGCAGGTGTGTGATCATGCCACAACATTCAATATATTTTAAATACAGCACTCTAACAAAGTACTCACATATAATTGGAATCCGGAGACGTTTCCAGGCCAGTTTAGAGACATAGTAGAGGGTAGAAATGTTGATCAACCAGTAAAGGGTTAGGGTTAGCCTTTTGGCTCAGCTCCTTCTTCACCATGACAAACTGATGTAGAGCCTGCATTACTGTGCCGCACCGATCTGCCTGTCGATCTCACGCTCCATTCTTCCCTCACTCGTGAACAAGACCCCGAAATACTTAAACTCCTCTACATGGGGCAGGATCTCGCCCCCGACCCGGAGAGGGCACTCCACCCTTTTCCGGCTTAGGACTATGGTCTTGGATTTGAAGTTGAAGTTGCTGATTCACACCCGGCTGCGAACCACTCCAGTGAGAACTGAATATCACAGCCCAATGAAGCAAACGGGACCACATCATCTGCAAAAAAGCAGAGACCCAATCCTTAGCCCACCAAACAAGACCCCATACCCAAGTATGTTCCCATTAAATTTTAGTAAGAATCTACCCACTAATGATGTCATGTTGTAGGTAAACATCGCCAGGCGTCTTTAAAGCAGGCAGAAACACTCAGAGAGCAAAAAATAGTTTTTCCAAAAGATGGTTTTTTTTTATTCAGAGACCCAACTAAGGCCTTGTAGGCAAAATTATATATATATATACAAAAAATCAAAAATAGAAGAAAGAAAAGAAAAGAAAAAAAATAATCATTACATAAAACAAAAAGGTATGGTAACCGACACGGTAAGACAAATGCTTAAACTTAATTGAACAACGCTGTCGAGACTAAAGTTAAATAAATACACAAAAGACGTAGCCAATGTCTGGCGTGGTTATTTTAGCGCAAAACGTGGTGAAATGATGAAATGCTTTCAAACAGTATGGGTTGTTGTGGTGACTGACGCTAGCGTGATTAAACTCACCATAGTGTCCGATGTTAAATGCGCGCTGCACTACAGGAGTAACTACAGTCATGAAGGATGAATGAAATGGTTTTGCACAGCATACGGGTGAACAGAATACACAGACACATTTAACACACAGACAGTAAAACACTTGTCTCTGGCAAAAATAGAGCTACGGCAGTCTCACTTAATAGCAGCACCTGGCTGCAGTGACGGTGTATAGCTGACCCGTCACATGTCACAATGATAATACAAAAACTTCTCACTCATCACTCATGGTTAGTAGTTGGGTGGAGCCATTTAATATCAATGTGTTTGCTCTTTTTAAATCATAATGACAACAGAAACTACCAAAATGACCCTGATCAAAAGTTTACATACCCTGGAGGTTTTGGTCTGTTAACAGTTAACAAAGGTTTAAATGGCTACTAAAGGTAATCATCCTCACTTGTGATTTGTTTGCTTGGAATCAGTGTGTGTGTAAAAAACTAAAAGTCTGTGAGTTTCTGGGCTCCTGACAGACCCCTGCATGTTTCATCCAGTGCTGCACTACTAAACTTTATAAAACAGAAAAAGGATATAAAAAGATTACCAAGGAACTGAGAAAGCCAATCAGCAGTGTTCAAACTCTAATTAGGAAGTGGAAAATGAGGGATCCTGTTGAAACCAAGCCATGGTCAGGTAGACCAACAAAAAATTCAGCCACAACTGCCAAGAAAATTGTCATAATGCAAAGAAAAAAACACAAGTTCAGTTTATATACAGGACAAAAAAAGTAGTGTGGCTATTTAAGATGCACAATAAAGAGGCACTTGAAGAAAAATGGTTGAGTCACCAGAAAAAGCCATTACTACACCAATGCCACAAAGCAGCCCACTTACAATACACCAACTTCTGGAACAAAGTTATTTTGACTGATGAGACCAAAATGAAACTTTATGGCCACAACCATAAACACTGTATTTGGAGAGGACTCAACAAGGTCTATGATGAAAATTCCACCATTCCTACTGTTAAACACTGAGGTGGATCACTGATGTTTTGGTGATATGGGAGCTACAAAGACACAGGGAACTTGGTCTAAATTGATGGCAAGATAAATGCAGCATGTTATCAGAAAATACTGCAGGAAAATTTGCACTCATCAGCCCAGATGCTGCACATGGGACATACGTGGATGTTCCAACATGACAATGATCCAAAACACAAGGTCAAGTTGACCTGTTATTGGCTATGACAAGTATAGGTGTCATGCTTCACGTCGGGTCTAGGTTGTGCTTCCTGCTTTTATTGTGATAGGTCTTGTTTCTGCTTCCTGGGAGATTGCTTTTAGTTTTACTTTCAGGCACTGGCTGGCAGGTGAGGCGAGTCCCCAATCAGCACGGCTGTTCTCCATTACTCATCAGATGACTTCCTACTTATACCCTGGTTTCCTGCTTCCTGATGTCAGCGCGTCTTACTCTGTTGAACTGGTAACTCGTGACACGTCGTCTGTTTGATCCTAACTAAATCTCCTAGTTCCTAGATAAATGCGTGTGGTTTTTTCAGCATTTTGATGCTCGCTTTTGTTTCCCTTTTTCCAGTTACTCCTGAGCTCCGCCTTGCCAGCCGGCCAGCTTCAGCGCCTTTTGTTTCGTCCCCCAGGACTGGTCTTTTTGTTTATCCCTTTTGTAATAAATCTTGTTACCTTTTTTCAATTCCGTTTTCGTTTTTTAGTCCATTTATTTTTTGTACTTGCTACAATTCACGACAATAGGATCAGTCTAAGACACATGACCACTCTTCACTACAAGCCAAAAAGGCACTTCTCACTGAAGCAGAAGCAATAGCCAGAAGTTAGCACATGAGTCAAAAAAAAATGTGGAGAAAGTGAAGCCATAATTCCAAATTCCTCCACAGACACCACGAGATGTCATAATACCATTGTTTCTGATGGGCCAGATAACTGTCACTTTCATGGTTACCTTAGCAATCTGCATACAGATCAGAGGAAGGTGCGGGTGGCATTCAAATCGAAAACTTCTTATTTAAAGATCAGGGAAATAAATAAAGGTTGCACACAGTATGACAAATACAATATTGAACACCAACTTTTGTTTGAAATGTAGAGAGCCATCCCCAGCACTTAAATGGAGTAATTTACATTACATGAACAAATGCACATTAAGAGTCCTGTCCATGTTAATAAACAATAAATAATAAAATAAAAAATAATTATTATTTATTTCAAGGCCATTATGTCATACCAGTATTTTTTCATCATTTCATTGGAGTTTGGTGTTTTTCCCCTTTTTAAGAGGAAAAAAAACAATAACGAAATTCATTTTTTTTCTGTTTTGTAGTTCTTAAATTTCATAACTGCAACAAACTATAGTTGTTGCATGTAGTATGTCTATACTTAAAAGTTTAAACATCATGTTTTCTTCATTTTATGGGTTGAATGGGTTTTGCGGCTCCAGATTAAATTTATTTGGGTGGAGATGGGACAAAAATGGCTCTTTCAGTACTAAAGGTTGCAGACCTCTGTATGTGCGGAAGCCTGCTGCACGACCAAAGAAATCTAAAAAGAACCCATTTGCACAAAGGAAGAACATGCAAGCTCCACAGAGAAAGGCCCTCAATCGAACTGGGGTCTCACAAATAAATTAAAAAAAGGCACGGCTATTGCCTCTTTAATTCAGTATTTATGCCGGCTTAAATTATACGGACTTCTGTGAATAATTTGGCTCCTCATAGGAGAACAAAAACTCATTCAACAATGCAATAAACTAAAAGAATTTAGCCAAGTATGATGATAGCCCACGATATTGAGCAGCAGCAGAAAGTAGTGAAATAAAATATTTATTAAATTCATATTGACCTTGCTAGGAATAGTTGATTTCTACAAGAGATCATCCTAACTAATGAGAGTTGCTTTGTGTGAGTGTGTATATTCGGGTGTGTATATCTGTGTGGGGGGAGAGAAAGAGGGAGAGAGAGACAGAGTGAGTGTGCTCTCAGTTCGTGTCACACAATCCATCATTGGCAACTCTTCTTGCGGGTGGATCACTGCAGGTTACAGTTGCACTCCCTAAGCATTGTGGGAGCTTGATGTATGTGCTGTCGAATGGTAGTTAATGAAACAGCAGCTCCAGCAGCCAGCCTCTTCACTGCTTCTATCTCTACCTGTGCATACTCACAAGTAATTTACAGCCAAACAAAGAGGGCCTCTGTTTCTGTTACATTTTGGCATTTTCAGCTGACCTCATGTGCACCGATTCAAGGACAAGGCCACTTATTTTGCTTCTGCTAACGACTCATTTGAATTCATTTAATATGGATGGAGGTCAGCACTGTTCCCAGTGTCCCAGAATTTGGCAGATAATCTGTATAAGAAGCTTCCTCTTTTAGTAAAGTTTATTGCAATTATTATTATATTATTTATTGTACTATTAAATGCTGTAAAACCATAAAACAGAAATAATGAGATTAAATACAGTGAATTTTTCCTAAGCAGTGGTGGTTTTGGTGGTGGTGCATGAGTGTATGTGTCAATTTTCTGTCATTTTTTAAAATCCAGCAACTATAAGATGAATCTATTTCGTTACTAATATATATATATAAATGCATTCTGTTCTCTGACTTTCTCCTGACTTTGTTTTTGGTGTTTCAGAGGATTTTTAACTAATTTACAAATGCAATGGAAACCAATTATGTGGGTTCCATATCAAAAAATAAAATTAATGTTTACCAAAACAAACCTAGCATCCATCTATCCATCCATCATCTACTGCTTTATCCTTCACATGAGGTTTGTGGGTCACTGGCACCAATCCCAGCCAACACAGGGTGAAAGATGGGAGTACACCCTGGTCAGGTCACCATTCCATTACAGGGCCAGCACACAGAGATGAATAACCATTCACTATCACATTCACACCGACTGCATATTTTGGAAACTGTAGAACCTGGAGAAAACCCATGCTAACCAGTATTCCACCATGTGACCCAAAATTGTACCAAAAATAAATAAATACATTTTCACAAAACACGTTAATGAAAACACTTTCACTAAACTCCACAACATTAATCAAAATGCATTAATTGTAAAACATTCACCACAACATTTTGCTTTTTCCTGTTTCTTCTTCACCTTCTCAGCCATATGCATTGAGGGCTTGGGTGGGATTGAGGTTGGCATTACGAGTAAGGTAAACATATTTTTCCACTAATAAAGACACTTGTATTTAGTAACCTATATTTAAACCCTGTGTAATAAAGATTAGTAGTGTGCACAGATCACAACATAAACAAATACCATGTGTAACAAGGATGAAATCAGAAGCACCTGTGCGTAAAGAACACATTGCCAAGCTCGTGGTCTGGCCCTTGTCACTAGTGTTTGCATGTGAAATGAACTTGTCTAACCCAATTGAATGATGATCATTTTGACATGTAACTCTGGATTACATAAAATCAAAGATGTGAATACGTTTGATTAATCCTCTTCCAGATCCAACTGGGAGTGCGTCCCCACGTGCGACGAGGAAGAGGAAGAAGGAGACCAGTTAAATAAATCAATAAAATTGATGTTAACACCATTTTGTATCATGAGTACGTTTTTGTATCTTTAATGTGATATTTACATTAAATAGGGGTTGTTGTGGTTATTAATTGCATTGAAATGTGCCTGACATTCTGTAAACCTGCCTGTGAGGTTTTGGCATGTGCACACTGTGTGTCAGTCAGCCAAATTACCACTAGACCGGTTGCGCTTTGCCTTGCACTGAGAGTAGACCAGATTGGAGCTGGTCAGCTTTCAGCGCAGCCTTTTGACATGAAATTGTCACTGTGCCAAGATGAATCTGTTGACACAGGTACTTTATTTTCCCATTGATTTCCATTCGAACACATTTCTTTGCACAACAGGTGGAGTACCCTGTGGTGTTTATTCAATATATTTTGGAACTGGAAAAATATGTCTACTTGTAAACACACTCTATGGTATGCTGTAGGCTGCATGAAAAGTCATTATGTTTATGCTAAATGTTATGTTCTGGTAAAGTATATAGTATTTTATAAAATGTTGTGTTTTTGAGAGACAGTGTGATGATTTCCCTAATGATTCTGATTCTGATAATGCTTTACTTAAATCTTGCAGTATGTTGATCTTCAGGGCCACCATAGTTCTCTATGATTGATTTCCTACCAAGCAAACAGATGGAGACACTGGAGTGCTGCGTCCTGTGGTTGAGGATAATGCTTATGTGATTTATGTCCAAACTGATAAAATGGTGAGAGACAGCCATGTGCCATGAAGGTATTTGTCTGTGGCATTTAATGTACAGTTTGTACAGGTGTCATTGTCTGAGTGTCCAATTTTACGTAAAGTGGTTTAAATCTGTCCTTGCTGGCAGCCATGTTTTCACTGAGAGTCACCTTTTGTTTTTGGCAGGTTCTTGGTACAGGCTACAAGCACACCACAGTCAGCACTGTGTCGGTGCCCTACACAACCACACGCTTCAAAAAACCTGAACTATTCCTTTAAGAAGGCTAGTGAAAGCAGGTTAGTGGTGCCTTTCCCCCGAGAACAATGAATAACCACAAATGCAGACACAGACAGATGGAAAGCCATAGTATTAAAATAAACATGTGCAGTTTGCCCAGCTAACACAGGTGACAACCGAACAGCAGCCTTCCATTCTCTGTTGGATATATATCTATGAAAACCCCCAGCTGAAGTTCAACATCAAAATTTCACTCTCATTTCAGAATTTGAACAGTTGCAAGCAGCATTTCCTCATCTCACTTTATACGTCAGAATATATTCCCTATTCTAAAGTGAGGTCTAAGGGCAGTGATTCCAAAAGACTGGACTGAGACCTACAGATGGGCCACAGTCGATTTTTTGGGGGAGGTCCCCAAAACAAATTTACGGAATTTTCCTTAACTTGTAGTTTTGTATGTTTTACATGCATAAAATCATTCATTTACCAAACCAAGAAATTGATTGTTTACCGATTCAAGATAATATTAATTGCTAAATTATGCAAAATTTGGCTCTTGTCATGATTCATATTGCGATTTGGGTAACCATAGATTGCCATCATTAAAAAGTGGGTTCCACAGTACAAAGTTTGGGAAACACTGGTCTAGAGGGTAAGATACTCTCATGTGCTTTGCACCCTCTTGTGACCTGCTTAGATATAGTAGGAACAAGTAGGTACAAAGAAATATGCACTTTATCAACATTTTAGACACAATAAAACATACAGTAAATATGAATAATCATAAATAAATAAATAAGCAGAAGTAAAGACAGTAAATTAACCAAATAAATAACGAGATAAAAACAAGTAATTAATAGGTAAATAAAAATAAAAACAATGTCATTTTTACAATATTTTGTAAAATACCCAAATATAAAAGACTAAAACGTTTAAAAAAGAAAAATACACAGATAAAGATTTGATAACAGCAGTGCCATAACTTACATTTTATTAATTTTCATGAGCAAAACATCATAACTCATACTATCATTTTGCCTTTGAGAGGATATTCAGACCTCATAAGAGTACAGGACAATATGAGCCTTCTCTCACTGCTTCTTACTCTGGTGCTGGTGTGTTGGTGAGGAATTACTGTGCTTGGGACATTCATCAAGCTACTCAGGGGGAACGCACACAAGTGACAGACAAATATATTACCGTGTCACAGACATCGCAGATGCTGTGTATAACCAGGCAGAACACCTATTTTAGACAAGGCAACCATGGAATTTGTAGACATTTTCTCTGGGGATGTGGGTGAGGTGCAGTTCAGTAGCTAGTTATTTAGCCTACGTATATACAGTATATGCTGTATGCATGTATGGTGATATAGTATTAATACTAAATTTAGAGCTTTCTTAGAAGAAAATTGGACTTTGAAAAATAAATAAATAAATAAAAACAGTCTCATGGTAATCTGCATATTTTAGTTGGTTTATTTGGTTTGAATTGAGCCTGCCTAGCCAATATGTCCATGCGGGCCCCACAAAGGATATATTTAGGTTGACAATATGGGTCCGAATCAGGTTTGTCCATGGTTTTTATGGTCATCAGCATGAGTGGGGCCGTGGGCCATGGACAAACCTGCTTGGGACCCATCATGTCAACCTAAAAATATCCCTTATGGGGCCTACAGAATTTAACCAGCAAGCAACATGACCTGCCACTAACTCTGATGTAGACCCAGATGTAGACTCATATTTTGGCTCAGTCAACAGTGTCAAAGAGTACCTGCAGAAAGAAGTCTATTCATAATTCAGTTTTATTTATTGTCACAGAGCTCTTACTAATCATGTATTTCTTGTCCTATTCATATTTCATGTTAAATATATGTATTTTATCTGTTGCTAGTATTATAGTTTCTAAATCTTATTACTTAATTTCTTTGCTGAGTGGAGAATAAAGAAAAAGCTTTTTTGCAAGTTTGTTTAGTCTCACATAAACATAAGAATGCGGTACACACTCACTCAGTGCACTGTATATGACCCTATTTAACCATAGTTTAATTTTTATTTTATTTATTCTGAAATTGGTATTTATACAGTATTATGATCTGCTTTGGCGTTTTTCTTCAACCTTATATTTTTTGTTGCCTGTTTTATGCAGCAGTCAGCAGTCAGCATCTCATCAAGCCTCCCCTTCAGAAAATATATACCAGCTAAAAAAATAAAAAAAAATAGTTCTTTTTTCATGGTGTACTGTATGCCAAGTGTAAATAAGCCCACTGAGTCTTATTTATTTATTTATTCCAATTTTCTTCATAGTAACTTTATTTATATTTGCAAGGAGTGAAGAGTAATGTACCAGTAGTCAGTGCACACTTGAGACAAATCAGAGAGGGCATGTTCATTTAAAGCCCTAGAAACCCTCTTTGAAAAGAGACACAGATAATACAATGACAACACATGAAAAAAAGCAATTCTGAACAAATGGATCATGAGCTGCCTTTTAAAAGGTGTCACAGAGGACACACATCAAATATTTCTGAAGGGTACAACCTCCACAGCACAACGTCCTTAAGATTTTAGCCTAGAACATAGAAAAACCAACAGAACCTGATACAGTTGGAATACAATAAGTAGCAGTAAATTTGCATTTTGGCATTTTGGTCAAGCAACTTGGAAATGATGGTCCCTGGTTCATCCCTTTGTAATGCATTTGTGTAAAGATCTTATGGGATTGTAATGAGAGATGAGAGACCTAGGAGCACATGAGCATCACTAATCCATCCATCTCCTGCTGCTTATCCAAGGTCAGGTCACGGGGGGCAGCAGAGCAGCCCAGACTTCCCTCGCCCCAGCCACTTCGTCTAGCTCTTCTGGGGGAAGAGCCGAGAGAGTCTCTCTCTCACCTCACCATGGGAGGCGTCCAGGAGGCATCCTAACCGGATGCCAGAGCCACTTCGTCTGGATCCTCTCGATGTGGAGGAGCAGCAGCTCTACTCTGAGCCCCTCCTAGTTGACTAAGCTTCTCACTCTTTAAGGGAGAGCATAGACATGGAGGAAACTCATTTTGGTCACTTGTATACATGATCTTATTCTTTCGGTCACTACCCACAGCTCATGACCATAGGTGAGGGTAGGTAGGAATATAGATCGACCGGTAAATTGAGAGCTTTGCCTTTTGGCTCAGCTCTTTCTTCACCATGACAGACAGATGCAGAGCCTGCATTAATGCGGATGCTGCACTGATCCACTTGTCAGTCTCCCACTCCATTCTTCACTCACTCGTGAACAAGTATCCCAAAATACTTGAACTCCTCTACTTGGGTCAGGATCTCAGGAAAGGGCACTCCACCCTTTTCTGGCTTAGGACCATGGTCTCGGATTTGGAGGTGCTGATTCTGATTCCACTTGCTTCACGCTCTGCTGCAAATTGCTCCAGTAAGAGCTGAAGATTACAGCCCGATGAAGCAAACAGTCTGCCAGGCCTGACCGGCATCCTCCCCCACCATCGGAGCCAACTCACCACCAGGTAGTGATCAGTTGACAGCTCCACCCTTCTCTTCGCCCGAGTGTCCAAGACGATAATACTAGAAAGTTGATCACTGATTTGTGGCCAAGGGCACATATGGACACCCTTATGCTTGAACATGGTGTTTGTTATGGACAATCCATGACGAAAATAGTCCAACAACAAAGCACCACTTGAGTTCAGATTGGGGGAACAGTTCCTCCCAATCACACCCCTCCAACTCTCACTGCCATTGCTCAAGTGAGCATTGAAGTCCCCCAGCAGAACAAGGGAATCCCTACCAGGAGCACTTTCTCCCCTCCAGGGACTCCAAAATGGGTGGGTACTCTGAACTGCTGTTCAGTGCATAGGCACAAACAACAGTCCCTCCACTTGAGGCTACTCTCTCATGTACATGGGTAAACCCCAATGTACAAGGTTATTGTGAAAAAGGTAAAAGCTCTCCTCCTGTCACAAGGTGGGTTTCCAAGGTCCAACTTACATTTTCGATTGCCACATAATATAGCAAAATTAAAAAAAAAGTTTGAAATAAAACCCGTTACAGTAAGTCACAAATGTATGCACACTTGGCGGTTAAGAAGTCAGCGTGTCAGAAAGGTAAAAACAAATAAGTGCAATGGAGACAGATTCAGCAAGGTGACATTTACAGTAGAAATCTGGAGACTTGGGGCATGTTCACACCAGCCTCATTTTTTATGTGGAACAACTGAACTGATTTGTGTTTTTGAACGTACCAGCTGAAAAAAATAATGACTTAGCTAATTTCCATCGGGTGTGGAGGAGCAAAATACCCTGAGACCTTACTCCAGCTTCCACATTTCACTGTACTGGAACAATGTTGGGATCAACAGATGTAGAAGTAGTATGTAGATTGCTGCAGTACTGTGCTAAATACTGCTACAGTAAAACATGGAATCAGCATAGAGGCAGCAGTGAAACAGTACCATGTATCAGCTTCTACTGCTGCTCTTAATTTATGCAATTAAGTCAACAATTTGCGCCTTTCTCTCCCTTACTTATTATTTCTGTGAACAAACACAATATTTTCTTAACAACTTATCAATTCAGTCAAGATTTGTGATGTATTTTTCAAACCAGGTCATAGTAAAATGGCTGACCACATTATGCTACTCTGTGTGTGTGTGTGTGTGTCCACACATGTAACCCCATCCCTAACTCTGTCATATGCTCAGTGATAACGAGCTTCTTAAAGTGACATGCCATCAGTCGTTGTTTCTCTGAAGACAGAATAACACACACGCACACACAGAATAACACACACGCACACACACAGAGTGCAGCATAGTCCTAATGGAGTGAACTGAACAGCTGACTCGGCTGACATGTCAGACAGCTGCCAATTAGATGAGCTCAGCCTCAGGCAACTGGATTTTAGCATTCCAGCATTCCAGCTAGCCAGCATGTTTCCCACTCAAGAAGTTCTTGCAGGCAGGTTTAATTCTGCCCACTGTAATCACAACCTCTGTTAGAGGAGTATCAATTTGTATTGAACACAAAATATATCCCACTTTGAAGTCATCTGATGCTTACAAATGATTTCACAATGATCACTGCTGAGATTTCCTGATGCTAGACCAAAGGTCTCAAACTTACAGTCTGCAGCTCCCCCACTTGCTGTTAAAACAATACAGGGCAACATTTATATCGTAACAAAATCCATCATAATTTCCACAACGTCAGCATTTTCCTCCTTGGACTGTTTCTTCAGCCTCTCGGATGATTAGGTCCATGTGCGCATGAGGAATGCTTTACAGCACACAATTTGTAAACAAGGAGGGCACCATGGCTGAGCCAACAAAAGCAATGCGGACACTTTATAGCCAGGAAACAAAAAAAGAGACTGGTTGAGCAAGAGACAAAACATGAGTTAGCCATGGGAAGGTTTTTAGTCTATAACGACGTGTGTGGGATCAACTTGGCTACCAGACAGACACCGTACTTGGCTTCTTCATTCTGGATTAGTAAGTACATGCTAACTTTACTAGCCGGTGTTGCATAAGAGACGAACATTAGAATTCTGGCGGTGTGAGAAAGCCCTATGGGTGAAGCAGCATCTACTGGTCAAAGGTCGAAATGTGTCTGAACAAGTCAGCCATGCTGACAAGCAGCAGACCAGACTGTGTGAAGCTGCATGGAGTCTCTGTGTGTTCTTCATACCATATGTGCATTCTAGAAGAAATACCACACATACACACATACACACCAGATGTTGTCAGTGAAGCTCAACGATCTTCATCAAAGGAAGACAACTAAGATCTCTCTGTCCAAGTGCCTTGATTCTCTGGTCGGAATCATAGTCCATAATCCACCGCCTCGACCAGCAATCCTTCTTTCTGAGGCTTGCCTCTCAAAAAATGGTCCTTCGAGCCGGATTGAGTGCAACCTAGGAAGAGGATCATGGACAATACAGCCTCCAGCACCGCAGAGCCCCGGAGACGTCCACAAAGAGAGCATTGCATACCTGCTTACTTAGAGGACTACCAAGTTGGATTCCAGTTATCTGCACACCCAGATTCACCTGCTACTGTTTGCTGCTCTAGCAACCACCACAGCAGCAACAATAGCAAGTCATCCAACAGGAGTTCATACAGCCAAGGCAGATCCAGTAGGCGTACATGTTACTCAGTTGGTATGTATCCCACTCAGGGTCTCTCAACTGCACAAGCTGCAATCTTTGAAGAGAGAGAGTGAAGCAGTTGGAGTTGGAAGATATCCGCCATATGATTAAGCATGACACTCAAGCTGAATAGGAATGTAAATTGTTGGATGATCAAGCCAAAGAAGCACAGCGGCTCCAAGTTGAGGCATTCAAAGCCAGAGAAGCACTCACTAGGTGGCTAGAGAGAGCAGCGACTATCGAGGGCAGAACAGGAGCTTGAGATCGCTAAGCTTCGTTCTTTGATGCTTTCTACTAGCTCTACACCTGCACCTTCATCTGCCCACTCTGACAAGTCAGACCCTTTTCTGGGCTTACCACAGCTAGTGCAGGCAAGACAGACCAACATGCTTATATCCACTTCCCAGCCTTCGCTGACAACCCCGTTACTTTCAACACCTACGCCTGTGGTGCACCCGCCTATTCCTTCCCCCATTAGTGAGGCAACAAGTCATTCCAGTCTCTACAGCACCTCCAACTGGACCACAGCCAATGCTGCAACCTGCTGCCACCCCAGCAATACCTGCTCCCCTGGCAAGCCCAATGGCACAGCTCCAGGGTCCAGTACCCACAGCATCTAGTTCTGTGAGACTACAACCTGGCCCAGTGTTAGCACACGCTCCTGTGATACAACCTGTGACACACCTTTCAGCACATGTCATCACATCAGCACCTCTGGCCCATCCTACACCTCAGGTGGCATCATCTTTAGAGTCACAACCTACTAGTGGCCCAGCACCAGCAACAAGTTCATACTTTAACCATCCTCCTGCCAAACCAGTAGAGTTTCAGTCTTCAACAGTGTACCAACCCGCTTACAGCTACAGCCAACCAGCCATGGAGCCACTCAACACTGCTCAGCATGCTAGCCAAGGACCTCCCCCATGGGCAACAGGCTGCTCCAGTTCTCTCTCCTCCCTATCCTGGTTATACACCACTACCCGGAGCAGAGTTACTCCTTGCAACAGCCCTTGGAATCCCTCGACCTTTCCTGCCAGTGTTTGAGAGTGGTCGGGAGAGTGACTTTACGCTGCTCAAGCTTGCACTAGACAATGTACTGGGAAGCAACCTTCACCTGAGCGAGAAATATAAATATCAAGTGTTGATCGGACACATCAAGCTCCCAAGCGTACTGCAGCTTGCCAAGGCGTACATGAATGACTCAGCACCATATATAAGTGCACTGCAGGCTCTACAAGATAAGTACGGGCAGACTTTTTTAAGGTCCCTTAAAAAGTGGGAGGCACATATACAAACTCTTGTAATTCCTACACCGTTCACCTGATTTGGATGTAAATACACTCAAATTAAAGATGAAAGTTTGCAGTTAAAGCACATCTTGTTCATTTCAAATCCTTTGTGGTGGTGTATAGAGCCAAAAAGATTAGAATTGTGTCGATATCCCAATATTTATGGACCTGACTGTATCTGATCCGACTCCGTGATTACACACCTGGAAGGATCTAGTCCAGGCTACTGTCACTTCCCTTCATGGGGCGGCTGACTCCAGCAATCGTCAGACTACAGACATAGCCACCTACATCTCAGCAGAGAACTTAATCTTGGCTCAGGCTCGGCAGGACTCTTTCCCTGGGGAGTTTCCCTAGGCCGGTCGACCCATTCCAGCTGACAGTCATCTGGTCACACTCTCACCTGACTATGACGAAGCCACAGGGCTACTTTGTGTTGCAGGTAGACTGCAGCATGCAGAGGATCTAGAAGCAGATGCTACCCATCTGATCACCAAACTGCTGATGCAGGACTTTGATCACAAGCTTCTCCATCCGGGACCTGAACGGGTGCTAGCTGAGATGCGATGCCAGTACTGGATCCCTAGCCAGGGGGTGATACGGAGGCATCAGCACAGCTGCAGGGAATGCAGTCCCTGATAACCAAAATCCTAATCCTTGGGTTATCTTACTGTGCTAACCTTGTGTGTAAACTTTCTCTTTGACCCTTTCAACATTCAAATTGTTTTATTCACCTTTCAATTTACATGTAGTAAATTAGTAGTAAAGTACTGTATGTATATAAGTATATGTTTGCTTTTCCTGTTGGATTTAGGTCAGCCAAGATTATCTGAAAACTCATCTTTTTCAGATTGTTCTACTTAATGTTTCTTAATGTTTAATAGGTAGATAAATTGACTGTAAAAAATATTTGCAAGTGTTAGCCATATTTGGATTGTGCCTTAGAAAGCTGAATCTCACTGATTGGCAAAAAATTGTCAGAACCACAGACTTCCTGCACGACATTGCAATGGTGAACAGAGGTAAGCATTTAGTATAATAGTAGTGCACTGCACAAAACAAAAAGTTGCTCAAATGTCAAGTCAAGTCAGTTTTATTTATATAGCCCAACATTACAAACACAGTTTGCCTCAAAAGGGCTTTACAGTCTGTACATCCTTAGCCCCTCATGTTGAGTGAGGAAAAGCTCCCTTGTACAAGGAAAAAATGGGAGAAACCTCAGTCAGTGAATAGTACTCTTAAATTACAATTAAATGTACATGTTTCTATTCAAGGTAACAAAAGTACTTCAACAAGAAATCTGATGGCTATTTTATCATAGAGCTAGAGGAGAAGAAAAAGTACAGTTACGTCCCAGAACTGCAGAGGTCCAATGTTGCTGTGAGGATGCAGATTGGAAAAACACCTCCAAGGAGTGCTGTCCAGAGGCCTGATGACCCAAGGTGCTGGGGTCCACTATCTACTGCCAAACTGCCACCACACACAGCTGAACATGTCAAGGCAAATTTGTCACAAATTGAGGGTGGTCTCTCAAGTGAATGCTACATTTTAGGCCAAAGAACAACATAACAGGACTCAACTCAGAGGACGGAGCAGTCTCTGGACCAGCTAAAGCTCAATGAGAATCTCAAATTGTTCACATAACTAATTTGTAGGATAAAGTGTTTATATTCTATCAGTAGTCGATACATTTATTCTTATGACTCAATTTGCTTTAGGATTGGATGTTTGGTTTCTTGAATTTCATACTGCAACTACTGTTCACAATATACAGTATCATCCTATAAACCTGTGGTAATAATACATACATGTCTTTAAGTTTTCATCAGGAAAAGTGGGAGGAGTGGTAGACTCCCAGGTTAGAAGATGTTGGGGGGAAACAATGTGATTGGTTATGAATTTAATAATAATAAATAATTAATTAAAAAAACAATTAATTAATTGTTAATAAGTCAAATTAAATTCAAATCGGGGTACCACTCCTCTTGATCAGAGGAGAGCAATCAGATTGAACAAATCGCTAATTCAGAAATTCCCAAAAGATAGTCCCAAATCTATTAATCCAATTTAATCAATTAGACTGAAGGTGTGAATACGTACACTGGCCTTTGCAATTATCACCACCACAGTTAAACAAGTACAAAAGACACGAAATTTAGCGTTTAAGCACACAGGATCAGGATTTATTAATCAATTATAATCAGCATTACAATCAATAACAACCACCAATCCTCTAAGTGTATGTCTACCTACTGATCTATGTGTTCAGGTATATATATATATACATATGTACAGGATATATGTGTTAAAAGCACCTAGGTATGTGTGGTATGTGTAGGTGTGTATGTGTGTAATGAAATCTATGAGTGGGTGGGTGTGTGTGTGTGTGCAAGTGGGTGTGTAGCTGCCTGCTAATGACAGCATGGGAAAATCAGGAATCAGGATATAAACAGGAAGGGGAGGAAGTAAAAGGGGGGCCGTGACATGGTGGTTACCATAGCAACACTCCTCCTACGGCTTCCACCAAAAATGACCGCTAATCTCATGTGAACACGGATGGTGGCGATCATGATTATCAGGTGTCAACACAAGATGGCGCCTGTGCTCAGTTTCTGACCGTCAGCTAATGTCTCCCAATGATCAGACGATCAGAGGGAGGGGCAACTGAGAGAGGGAATGGAGCTGGCAGCACGGAGGGAGATTTAAATAGTGAAGAAGAATGGAGAGCAAGAAGGGAAACAGGCCTGTAGTTAAAAGGGGAAGTGAGAAACATTTGGATGAGCAGGAATTTCCTTCGGATCACGCAGCTTAACGTGATTTATGTCAAATTAAGCTGCACTTTAACCGATCCGACAAAATTTCCTATCCCCCTTCATGATCGCGATCCACGCCAGACACAGGGGAGCGATACAATGTGAACAACAATCAATGCTACGTTAAACACAAGAATTACACTGATAAGTGATCAACGGTGAATTAACAAGCAGTAAGCTGTTGCGGCAGTTTTCACAGGCTGCAGTAACAGCAGCAAATACACACAGTGAAATTAAGCGGGTGTGCACTACCCACAATTAACACTCTAATAAACAGAATCCTAATCTAAACCTGCCCAGACACAATGCCTTTTCCTGTGAGCCGTCTTCTTGGGCGAGGTGTGGGAGTTCATCTCTGAAACTTACAGAGATGTGCTGGAGGGAGGAGTGTGCGCTCTCTCTCCACCAATGCGGTGCTCAGCGCAGTTCGCTGACTCACTGGTCACAATGGCTTGTGGGGAGTGAAGTCCCCGTTCATTTACGACCTCCTGGGGTATGAGAGGAATGCCTTTGTCTTTACAACATGTGGCCAGGCCCGTTGGATCGTGATTTTCCAAGTAGGCCTTACAGCACATAAGAGCAGCCCCAACAAAGAATAAGTTTCTTAGCCACCACCATTCCTAGGTGCAGAGCCACTTGCGTGTCATGAGGTAAATCAAAAGTCTCTACAGCACATCTGACGATAGCCAGGACAAAGATAGGTTTGATGTCGTTGGAGTAGTCCTTTGACAGGTGTTCAAATATAGCTGACCAAAAGTTGTACATTTTAGGGCAGAACCAGAAAAGATGTGCAAGTGAGCCCTCAGCAGTACAACACTTATTACATATAGGTGACACAGATGGAAAAATATGATTCAGCTTTGTTTTTAACTAATGCAATCTGGGCAGGCCCAAGCCTCTCTAATAAAATCAGAGGAAACCGAAACAGTGAAAATCCACATATTTCGATATTAACTGCTTGGAGTCTGTAGGGAGCAGCAGTTTTACAAGAAAAGAATGGGTGGTGGAAGTGGGGTCAAAATGTGGGAGCTTTTCTTTGACATAGTGTCTGATTTGGAGATAGCGAAAAATGTGAATTTGGATGACTGAACTTAGTGCTTAACTGGGTAAATGATGCAATTGGTCATTGATAACAAATCTTTAATGAGCTGGTTTTAATAATTCAGTACACTGAAAAGAACCGCTCTGCTCATCACTAGTTTGTGTGTGTCATGTATAAAACAATATCATGGCAGTTTCATGCAGCCGTGCTATAACAACCCCGCCCATCTCGAGGAAGTATTATAGTAATGGAAAACGACATGTCTGATGCCAACCCTCATGTGAAGGTAAAGTATAAGGCAATGAATGAATGAAAGAATATTTTCACATGTCAGCAACAGGCAAAGATTGAAAGTTAAAGTGTGTCTGCTCCAAACAGTGACAGCAAGAGCAATGGAGAATTATCACATGATGTAAAAAAAATAACAAACCAAAAGTAGCAGGCTACAAAAAGGTTGTATATGTTAAATATCCAATAACAACTTGCACAACAGAGAGGGAGAGAGTGACCTTTTAGTTAAGCTTGACTGAAGCTTTCTACTTTGTTTACCTGTCCAGAAGAAAAGTATCCACAAAAGCTTATCTTTATTCCTCTTTGATTTTATATATCTACAATTTCATGCATCTCTACTGCAGACTGCTGTATTTCTCCCCTCTGATAGAGCCATTTATGAGAGGGTTAGTGAGGTTTCTTATGTTTGGTAGCAGTCACCATTTCTGACACAGCTGGCAGTGTTTGGGTTTAACAACTATGTGGGACTAACTTTGCTGGCAAGCTCTGTGCTGAAATGCCACAAGCTGCATTGTTGGGTGGGTGGTGGATGGAATAACAAACATAAATATCAAATCAAAACTTCACGTCACACCAAATTAAAATATCAATACACTATAGTATATCTGTACCATTGTTTTCAGTGAAGCCAGTGTATTATTTTAACACGTTAATTTCTTTTGACATTTCATGGTCGTGTTAAGACTTAATATAATATATTTCTTAAATATATTCAATTTAAAATATATGCAACAGGCCAAAATGTTTTTTTGATTGGCCCCTGGTGACCTCGACCTTTGGCCTTTCAAATCCAAACAGTTAATCCCTTTCACTAATCCGAGTGTCCAAATGAAAGTTTGTGCTAAATGTGAAAAGATTCTTTCAAGGTGTTCCACAATAACAGTACAGACAATCAGCAAACATAATGCCTCTGGCTGAAGCTGTTGCTGGCGCAGTGGCATAAAAAAATCAAAAACACTGTAAATGGAAACAGAGAGCTTTGTTTCTGGCCAGAGGACAAAGATACTCTCTTGATGGAATTGGATTCACAGAGTGAGATTATCTAAGCCCAAATAACATATTAGCTTGACCTTTCAGAGCCATTTGTGGTTGAAGAGCCTAAAGCTACGGGAAATCACACACCGACACGAATGCTACAAAGGTTTTTCATATCCTTGTCACACTGTTGAGGTCTTTCCCCAGCTTCCATCATTTTATCTCTTTTTGGCTGGATTTCAAAAGGATACTGCAAGTTGTGCTGAAAGGGAACAGACGGGAAAACCTTTTTTTTACTCATCAGTTTCTTCACTGAAAGTTCATTTTGTGTGAATGCTCCCAGCTGCTCAGTCACTGAACTTGAAGAGAATAATTTAGAAGTCCTACAAGTGTACAAAATGTAAATCAAAAGACAATGCAATGGTTTTGAAATCTCATAAACCCATATTTTATTCTCAATAGAACATAAAAAAAATATATCAGATGTTGAAACTGAGACATTTTACCATTTCATGAAAAATAGTTTGTTTTGAATTTGATGGCAGCAACACATCTCAAAAAAGTTTACCATTGTGTAGCATCCCCTCTTCTTTTAACAACTGTCTATAAACATCTGGGAAGTGAGGAGACCAGTTGCTCAACAGTCCTGGGCCTTTGTTGCTGGATGTTTCATTTCATGATATGCCAAATGTTTTCTTTTGTTAAAAGGTCTGGACTGCAGGCAGGACAGTTCAGCACCTGGACTCTTCTCCTGTGAAGCCATGCTGTTGTGATGGATGCAGTAGGTGGTTTAGCATTGTCTTGCTGAAATATGCAAGGCCTTTCCTGAAAGAGATGTTCTGTAGATGGGAACATATGTTGCTCTAAATCCTCTATGTACTTTTCAGCATTGATGGTGTCTTTCCAGATGTGTAAGCTGCCCACACCATAGACACTAATGCAACTCCATACCATCAGAGATGCAGGCTTTTGAACTGTCCACTGATAACAAGCTGGATGGTCCCTCTACTCTTTAGTCCACAGGACAGTGTCCATGATTTCTAAAAGAATTTCAAACTTTGATTCACTGATTCAATTTTTGTCTCAGATTGTGAACCTCTGCCCATCTTTACACCGAGAGGCTCTGCCTCTCTGAAATGTTCCTTTTATACCTAGTCATGTTACTGACCTTTTGCCAATTAACCTAATTAGTCGAATGCTTCTCCAGTTGTTTTTGATTTGTGCTATTTAGTTTTACAGCCTTTTGTTGCCTCTGTTGCAACTTATTTGGGATGTGTTGCTGCCATCAAATTCAAAATAAAATCAAATTCCAAAAACTTTTTTTGGAACTGGGCTTATATACAGTGGCAATTAAGCAAGCAGGTATTAGTTTATTTGTTTAAAAAATAAGTCATGTCCATCTTTTTGTGAGCAGTAATAGTTGAATTTGAATTTATTTTACTGTTAAATACATACAACAGTTTCTGGTCATTCATTGTTCTCCCACCAGAGTCACAGAATTTGAGTCTGCACACTTCCTGCCAAGTTTGTTTTTTAGAAATCACAAACTTTGCATAGCAGGTCCTGTGGAAAACCTCCCATGTGGTTCCAGTGCCAAAGACTGCACACCCAAGTGAGCCAAGAAATTTAACCAAGTAGTAACATCCTGCTACATCTGCTACACTGAAAACCAGAAAGAGTCGCATGGAGTTAATAGGCTTGATAAGCACTGTATTTGACAGCAGAATATGTTCGTTTAAAATTTAAAAGTTACAAACAACAGTTGTTTTTTTTTTTGTTTTGTTTTTAATATCTCATCTCTCTCATTACAATGACACTGTTTAAAGCAGTGTTAAACATATTGTACATCCATGCTAAAACACCATGGATTCACCAACCTTAGCCCCAATTATTTGAGGTGCCCCCAACATCACATGCTGTTTAAAGTCACAAGTTGTGCCCATGCAATCAGTGACGTTAACCCATTTGTTATGCAAACACCACAACTGCTGATCTGCTCTTTCCCACCAAGAGATCAATATGACTGGGAGCAGAAGGTAAACTTTACCCCAGGCAAGTGCATAATCAAGAGCCATGTGGGTCCTTGCTAATTAAACTGCCACATTAATATATCTCTCACTGAAAGCTACCTTGAGACAAGAAGGGTAGTGGGAGGTTGCTGATGGAATTAGATGGGAATGGAGTGAAAGAGGGCATATAGCTGCAGAGAAAGCAATGGCCTTAAAGTCTACTGAAGGAAAGGAAACTGTTAATGTATAGTACACTTTCAACACTAAATAAAGTTAATAAATCTGAGGTTGAAAATGAAATTCCTTTGAATGGCAAAAAAATTTGTCACCAACTATAATATGTGCACTTCTTACCTTTCAATGCTGGGAATGCTGAGTACTTTTAACACATGTCTGAGTGCTTTTCTGTCCCTGTATTTGTCTTTGTCTTTATCTTAATGTGTATGTGTGTGTTGTGTATTTGACTTTGTGCTTGTGTGACTTGGGCCCTATCCACAAGGAAACGGAACAAAACGTTCCATGGGAGGATCAACAGAACAATAAATAGGTCAATCAGAGGCTGGTGGAGCAGTGACGGCGCAAAGGGTAAAAGGCTGATCCCAGGCTGAGTCTACTGAAGTGGGGTGTAGATGTTTTGCTGGTTGCTGCTGAGTAAACTTGTTTGCCATAACAGCGGCCAAAAGAGTATCCAATTGTGAATTGTGGACCAAACATGCTGGGACAGTCAAAAATTTTTTTCAATTTACTGGTCAATCTACTTTCCAACCCTCGCATATGGTCACTAACTGTGGGTAGTGACAGAATGACCAAGATCACATATACATGTGGCCAAAATGAGTCCTCCACATGGTGTTTGTGGCTGAGGAGTTCAAACATTTAGAAGAGGCTTGGAGTAGAGTCGCTGTGGTTCAGGCTTGTAGACAGAATGCCACCTGGTTTCCCTGGGGAGATGTTTTGGACATGTCTAACCGGAAGGAGGCCCCTGGGACAGACCAAGAACAAGGTGGAGAGAGTACATTCCTCAGCTGACATGGGAATGCCTCATTGGGAGACACTGGGGAGAAGAGTGTCTGGGTCTGCTGATGAGACTGCTGAGAATGCTCAGCAATCCTGCGACTCGGACCCAGATAAGCAGGTAGAAAATGAAACAAAACATTAATCTGTGGTCTGCTGCAACCATCAAAACAGAGACCTTTTCTGTAAGGGACAGCCCAACAGATTGCCGTCCCTTTAGGATAATCCATTAGATCACCAGTGAGACACAGTTTGCAATGTCACTACAGATGTCTAGACAATTTCACAACCTTAATAAATTTCATCACCTGATTTGTTTCTTAGAATTTGGACTCGCCAAATTTTTCATCAACACAAACAGCGTCTAAAAGCCTGGATAGCTCAATCAATAGAGTATGAGATTTGAAGACTATGAGACTTATGAGTCATTAGGTTCCGAGCGCACAAGGGGCAGAGGACCCTATTGGAATTGCTCTGTTTATTAGGGTCTGAGCACACAAGGTGCCGATTGCCTCGAAACTTCCTATGTGACACAAGAGACGGACCGTGGACATATCAAGACGCACCAAAAAGTCCATTGGGACCGCGGCCTCAACTCAACAGGAAGTCGGCCATTTTAAATTTGGTGTCCATTTTGGCAATCTGCACGCTTCGTAAATGGACAAACTCTGAGCAAGTTTATCGTACCCACATAAAAATGCTTCAGTTTGTTTTAGACACATCACAGGCGAGACGTTGTCCAAAGGTTTTGCATATTCAAAGGGGCATGGCCACAGCAGCCATAGGAAATGTGGCAAATTTCGACATTTTGCCACGAAACAGGAAGTGCCATACATTGACTGATCGGCTCAAAAATTCTTATGCGACACAAGAGACCAACCCTAGACATGTTTACGAACACAATCTTGATCCACCATTGAAGTCTGTCATGGTGTCTATCTTGATGATTTGCACACTTTGAAAGTGAACAGACTCGTCTGACCACGTTTATCGCACCAACATAAAAAACACCATCAGTTTTCCCTAGAAACATCAAAGGCAATGAGTTATCAAAATGTTTCATGGATTCAAAAGAGCAACCATTGGAACTTTTGACTAATTGGACAATTCCCCACGGAACAGGACATGCCCTATAACTTTGCTATACATTAATCGATCACCTTGAAATTAGACTGACATGTTTACAAACACAAACATGGCCGACCATGAAGTCTGACATTTTGATTTTAGGTGCCAATTTTCCACGAAATGGGAAGTGCCACCACCTGAAATGTGGCAAATTTTGATGTTTCACCACAAGAGAGGAAGTGCCCTATAACTTTGCCATACATTGACTGATCACCTTAAAACTTCATAGGTGACACAAGAGACAGATCCTGGACATGTTAACAAAACTGACCCAACATGAGATCAGTCATTTTGAATTCAGCCGACATTTTACCACAAAACAAAAAGTGCCACATTTAAGTTCACAAACAGTTCTCGCGGACTGTTTGTGTGTAGCTTAATGTTGCCATGAACGCTGACATTGATCGAAACAAGATTCAACCTTAAAGGGTAGACCTGGTGAAAATTTACATCTGAATGTGGTTCAGTGAATGGGCGTGAAAAATAGAAGTGGGAGGAGCAAAAAAACAGACGCAAAAACATTTTCATCAGGTCAAGTGTTGCCAGGTTTATTGTACATGAATGAAAATTGGTACACATGTTTATTAGGGAGGGATGGTTGATAAAGTCAATGGTGGCCCATTTTGAGTTGAACGCAGACTCTGCGTCATTTTGGCGATTTTACCACCGAACTTGTATTTGAACGAACTTGTCCTACAGCTTTTGTGCGATCATCTTCAAACTTGGTGAGGTCACTGTGGATAAGTTGAGTATCTAAAGTTATTGAAAGTTTTTCTTAATTGTTGCTTTGCGTACAAGATGGGGGCAGCAAATTTTAAGAAAATTCCAATTTTTTGCCACAGATAACAAAACTCTTGCAACTTCGCGATGGCAGGTCTGATCCGAACAAAACTTGCTATATGATGATGGACCATTGTTGAAGATGCTTATGCAAAAAGGGTCACATTTAATAACAGCGCCTCCTGGTGGTGACAGAAAATAAAAACAATTTCTGTGTCTTTACGTTTTCTGGAATAATTTTTACACGGATTATCATATCCAACTCAAAATTGGTGAAGTCACTCAAAACATATGGCAGATTAGGTGTCTTAAATATCATGATGCATCGTAAATTGATGTTGCCATGGCAATGGTGTAAATTTGGATTTTTGCAACAAAAAACAGTTTGAACTCCAACAAACTGTGTCCCATCTGAACAAAACTTGCTAGGATTGATGGCCCTGAACACATCTATATGAAAATATTCAATTTGTAAAACAATGTCCCCTGGTGGAGGAGGAAAATATTACTTTTTTCCTTTTTTTATGCTGCTCAAACATGGACTGTTGTATCCACGTAAAAGTTCATATGTGAGACCACAGATGTGCCCTGAACAAGAACTGCAAGGGATGACCTCCAAAACAGGAAGTGAATTTTTCTTCATTTTCGCACTTTTCAGGGCCTAAGCATGCTCAAAACCTCACAAAATTTTGCAAACGCATCAGTCCTATGTGAACATTGCCATCTGACATTGTTTCGGTGAACAAGCATGGAAAAATGGAAGTGGGAGGGGCTAAAAACTGATGAAAGAAACTTCTATTAGGTCAACTGCAACCAGGAATAACGTACACTACCGGTCAAAAGTTTGGGTACATTCAGTGAGAAAGTGTACCCAAACTTTTGAATTCAATGAGAAAGTGTACCCAAACTTTTGACCGGTAGTGTACATGAACGAAAGTTGGTACATGCGTTCATTAGGTAGGGATGGTTGAAAAAGTAAACGAAAACCCAACAGAAAGGGCACTATTTTGATTCAAACGCTGAATACCTCTGGTATTTGAATTAACTTGTCCTAGAGCTTTAGTGAGATCATCAACTTGGTGAGGTCACTGTGGACAAGTTGAGGATCTAAAGTTATTGAAAGTCTTTCTTAATGTTGCATGGCATACAAGATAGGGGGCGGCAAAGTTTGACAAAATTCAAATTTTTCACCACACGTAACAGAATCTTATAACTTTGTGATGGCAGGTGGGATTCGAACCAAACTTACTAGAATTGATCATTGCCCCGTCCTGAGGACATATATATAAAATATTCTCTTTTGAAAATAGCGCCCCTGGTGGAGTCAGAAAACATGACATTTTACAGATTTTCATGCTGCTCTAACAGATATTATCTTATCCACCTAAAACCTCATATGTGACAACATGTCTGCAAGGGACGACCTCCGAACCGGAAATGGAACATCTAAAACAGGAAGTGAACTGGCACTTAGCCATACATTGACAGATCTGCATGAAACTTGATATGTGAGACAAGAGAACTGCCTTGAGCATGTATATGGTCAACTTCCTGTTGGGTCAAGTTTATGTCCCTTAACGTGTTCAGGGCTGTTCCCATGTATATGGTCAAGTGCTTGACCAAACAGGAAGCCTGCCATTTTAAATAAGAAGTGAAATGTAACTTAATGATCAGGTCCCATCATATCTTAAAGATTTAATTTCTTACCAGCCTAACAGATCACTTCGGTCCCAAAACGCAGGTTTATTTGTAGTTCCCAGAGTCCATAAAAGTAGAATGGGAGGCAGAGCCTTTAGTTACCAGGCTCCTCTCCTGTGGAACCAACTGCCAATGTCGGTTCGGGAGGCGGACACTGTCTCTGTATTTAAAGTTAGACTTAAAACCTTCCTTTTTGATAAAGCTTATAGTTAGAGCTGGCTCAGGGAAACCTGAACCATCTCTTAGTTATGCTGCTATAGACCTAGACTGCTGGGGGATTTCCTGTGGTGCACTCACACTCACTCTCTCACACTCAGGGTATGAATGTGACTTAATTATATGTCATTAACCTTTTTTTTATATATATCTATATATCTGGTTCTGTCAGAGATTTCTTCCTGTTAAAAGGGAGTTTTTTCTCTCCACTGCCCCCTAGTGTTTGCTCATTGTGTGAACTGTTGGGTTTCTTTTCTCTCTGTAATATTGTAAAGGTTTTGGCCTTATTATGTACAGAGCCTTGAGATAATGTATGTTGTGATTTGGCGCTATACAAATAAAATTGAATTGAATTGAATTGAATTGAATTGAATTGAATTGAACTTTGCTATGTATTGACCGATCTGAACAAAACTTGACAAGTGAGACAGGAGAACTGTCCTCAACACATTTAGAGACATGAACTTGACCCAACAGGAAGTCTGCCATTTTAAACAGGAAGTAAAATGTAACTTTGACATACATTGACCAATTGGCTTGAAACTTCATAGAAGAGACCGGGCACCCTCTTTGGGCTAAATGATGAGATTAAAGTTAGTCACCAGGGATGAATATGATTTCCTCAAGGCTCTCATAAACTTGGGGGTACGGATAGACAATAGGATGAGAGAAAGACGCAGAGAGGTTGGGGCTCCAGGCAGTTCTCCCTCAGTACTCCCTTCCCAGGTCCTCACTCACCTCCATGCCAGAAACTTCAGTTCCTGTGGTCCAGTCATCTGCTCCACCTCCTGACTCCATGGAGCCCATGCAGCTTGGCAGTACCCAGCTCACTCCTGATGAGTGGCAGAGGAAGATCCGACTAGGACTATGTATCTACTGTGGTCGACCCTGACACCTTCGACATTTCTGTGACTACGTAGAGGAGGTTCACCCGAGAGAAGACCATCAAGGTGAGCAAAACTATCTCTGATAGCCCGGTTCTTCCAATAGAATCCACTTAGCTGCCACACTTTCTCACCAGGGCTCTACTCATTCACTGCAGGTGATGATAAATTCTGGTGCAGATGACAACTTCATCAACCTACTATACAGTGTGTGCCACAGACAGCGAAAGGTGGAAATCAGGATTGCAAGGAGTAACAAAAAGGATTTATTTGCAAAAATAACAAATTCAGCCAACAAAAGGAGCAACAAAAACAAAGGGAGCGAGGCTGGCAACTGGCTGGGCAGAGCTCTGAGGCAAAAATGGAGGAAAGGAGAAAAAATGAGGAAATAGAAAAAAACTGTGAAGCAACGGAAAAAATTACTAACTGCGTAGCGCAATGTGTACTGGGTAACTTGACATAACGCTCTGGTGATGGTGGATCCTCAAACAGGAGTTTAAGAAGGCAGAGGCTGATGAAAAGCTGAATTGCAGGTGTGCACCTCAGAGACACCACCCGGTCAGCCAACCAACTTCCTGAGAACACAAGGTAAGAACACCTCGACAGGGAAACAAACATTCACCAAAATAAAAGGCATGAACAGAAACACAACAACAACCCTCACTGTGACTGGTTCACCTCCTCAGTAATTAGTTGGAGCACCTTTTACCATTCGCACTGTCTACATTCAGCTAAACCGGTTTCTCATCCTTCACCCCCATGCCCACCCACCAAAAGCCGCAAACAACTGCAACATTTCCTGAGGTTTGCCAATTTCTACCGCCGGTTTATCTGTGGCTACAGCAAGGTGGCTTCTCCCCTCATTCTCATCCTTCTTCTTTTCCACTCATCCTTGTTCCTTAATCCCTCTGGATTATTCCTCTCTCGAAAAGATCCTCTCATTTTCTTAATGCCAGATGGGGGGACCCAGCTCAAAGTTCTTCTTCCTCTAATCTTCTTTTTTTCCAGCTTCTCTCTTTAAGGATGTAGACTGAGATATAATGCTGCCCTCCACAGTAAGAAGTTCTTAGCCACACTTCTCATCTACACCACAGCACATTCCTTGTATCGTCTCTGGCATACATGGCAATAAATCCTTTTCTGATTCTGATTCTGATCTCCTCTGTCTCGCCCTTTTGTCATTAAGTCTGTCTGTCCACCTGTGGTCCCATCAGACAGGCATCGTCATCTTAAAAGTAAGTCCTTTGATGACTTTGACCAAAGAAAAGTGGAACATTACTAATTCCCACTGCCATAGAACAGTGTGTCTGGTATGAACAACAAGGAAAAGGGGAAAGAGATGAAGTCTGTCTCGCAACACTGTTCAACAAACACTACTCATAAGAATTTACATCAGAAATTGCTTGCTTTTCACCTTAGAATATGTACCTGGTTAACGATGGCCGCCAATTTTTCTGCAGCCATTTCCTACAGTAGCCCAGACAGGCAAATATGCTAGATGAAGTATTTACATTTTTTCTTTGCACAATCTGTCCAACTGTTTGCTTGGCAGTCTTCAAACTTGTTGTGTGTGTGCAGTGCCGATTTTGACTTTGTTTGGATAAGAAATGCAAGAGTTATTGACTGAAATGTGCCATAATGCTGAGGCAGTAGAAGCCCCACGATGTGGGTACTGCATTAGTAGTTACGTAGTTAGTGTGGCACCTGTCAAACCTCTGAGTGTTCACTGCAGTCCACCCTCATTCTGCTGCTCATACCCTGTCTTTATGTCACTGGTAGAGGTTATTTTGAGCAGCTCACACACTCACTGGTTAAAACAACATCAATGTAGACATTCCAATGCCAGCTGTCCAAGTATGATTAGATCACCTGAAACACATTTCAATGTCAGGTGTGAGTGAGATGGGTGTGTGTGTGACAGAGAAAGATGGTCAGAGAGTGTGTTTAGCTTCCTTTACACGCCAATGAAAATGAGCTGCATTATCTTTTCCTCCCACACAGATTTCTCACAACAGAAATGTTAATATTAACACCTTATATAATACTGGCTTTGAGCTTTACTTTTCCTTCCAGGCATATGAAAGCTGCTCATGGCAATTTTATTTTCTAAATACTTCACTTCAGAAGATCCACACAATGCTGCTGAGCTGTAAGACTGTGACATGTATTGCTCCAGAAATAAAGGCAACATTGATGCAAACAACACTGAGGTCTTGTGTGGGAACATCATGGCAGAGAGTTTACCAATGCTGAAAGTAGCCATGTGTCATTTGTACCCTCTTGTGACATTCCATATCTCTCAGGTAGACAAGCTAGTAATCTGATATGAAATAAGCAAAGTATAAAACAATTGGTTAAATGACCAACAATGGTTCTCATCTGGGTGATGTTGGACTTTTCGGTCCAGCCGGACCGCGGGATCCAACAACCCAGTGTGCGTGTTCGGGGAAAACACAATTAGTCAACAAAAACTAGGAACACCAACTTGAAGTGAAGTCAAACAGGAGTCTTTTATTTGTGTACACACTTACAGAGATCTCTGTGGTCCGACAGACAAGTCACCTCAATGGGATCGTGTCTCCCTCTCTGGCAGTCAGGGCAAACGGACCCCGAACAAGGAAGAGCAAAAACATATATATGTTGCTGTCGTCGCTCTCAGTTCCCAGTAACTGTAAAAAATGTACTTTTAGTTGCCCAATCATGATACCATATAAGGAGTTATTTTGTAGATTTCACTTATGAGCTGTTACAAGGTGTCTGAGAGTGGCAAGAGCAAAACAGGATGTGTGTGTGTCAGCTAGAAGATTCTGTTCCTCTGTGTCCTTAAAGCAAGATGTGTGTGCAGTACAATATTTCACAATATTTTAACAGTTTTTAACAGTGCAAAGAAACAGTGTTTTAACAGTGCAAATAAACACTGATGCACGGATGGTCACTTACAACTCATACTAAAACATAAGCCAAACATTTCTGGTCAGTTGTTGTTCAGGGGGAATGGTTAAAACTTTTAATATGGATAGAAAACTTTTACATTGTTGTTTAAAGATTTTGAGATCCCCGATTGAAAACAGTTTAATGCTTTTTTAAACAAGCCAAAATCATTATTTAAGACTCACAACTGACTCTGATTAAGTTTACAAGCGAACTGCTGCATGACAGTTTGATCACAGCACATTTTTTCCATTTGGCATCTCTCTCTCTCTCTAGGGGTCGTTACAGCACATATTTGATATGGCAGATGCTGTCAATCAGAGCCACAATAAGAAACACTCCTGCTTCTCCAAACATCCAAAGTTAAGCAGCAAATGGGGACAAGTCACTATTACCTTGCCTGAAATCAATATACTTCTATATTTTATAATTCACACAGTCAATACTTTTTAATATTTTTCTGCTATTCTGCTGGACACTGCCCAGGGCATGAAAACAGAAATATGCAGATGATGGCAAAATCTGGGCTATAACACATTCACATGCAAGACAAACATCCTGCTTCCTTTTCCATGAGGATAAATTGAACCCAGTTTATCAAATGTTGGACAGGAATCAAAGGAGAAAATTTTCCTAGAGGAAATAAAATATTTGCTTCCAGAAGATTGTAGGGTAATCGGAAAGGTCTATGATATAATAAAGTCAGGGTTTGGAAGTCACATGCTGGATAACTATGTAGCAGTATAATCTACAAATTCACATGTTTATTTGATAAAACAAGAGTTATCACATTTCACATGTATGGTCATTCTGGCATTACTAAATCAACAAATCGAATGGTGGCTGATTTTGTTCACTTCTGAACATCCTACGGAAGAAGTCACATTAAAGCAAATTATGAAACAGTAAAGCGGTAGAAAATGAGTGAGAGAGTGAGTAATATATTTTAAGAATAGTTGTATGGAGGTACTGACACTGCAAATCCTATTGATCAAAAAAATCTATTTAATCCTGAGTTTAAATATAGAATGTGTTTTAAAGGTGACATAGAATGGTATTTTTGAACCAAAAATCGAGATTACTGATGTCTACTTCCATCCATCCATCCTTCCATCCATCTTCCGCCACTTATCTGAGGTAGGGTCGTGGGGGCAGCAGCTTAAGCAGAGAGGCCCAGACTTCCCTCTCCCCGGCCACTTCGTCTAGCTCTTCTTCTCCCGGATGACCGAGCTTTCCACCCTATCTCTAAGGGAGAGCCCAGACACCCTGTGGAGTAAACTCATTTTGGCCGCTTGTATCCGTGATCTCATTCTTTCGGTCATTACCCACAGCTCATGACCATAGGTGAGGGTAGGAACGTAGATCAACCGGTAAATCGAGAGCTTCACCATTTCTTCACCATGACAGACCGATGCAGAGCCCGCATTACTGCGGATGCCACACTAGGAATGGTCCGACTTACTGCCGGCAATGCAGACCAGACTCTAACATTGGTCCTACAGGGAATGCTCTCCCCACAGGATTCCCCGAGGGACAAGGTCAAATGCCTTCTCCGACTCTACAAAGCACATATAGACTGGTTGGGTGAACTACTATGCACCCTCTAGGACCCTGCCGAAGGTCTAAAGCTGGTCCACCTTTCCACAACCACACTGCTCCTCCTAAACATGAGATTCGACTACTTGACGGACCCTCCTCTCCAGGACCCCTGAAAAGACCTTACCAGGTAGGCTGAGGTGTGTGATTCCCCTATAGTTGAAACACACCCTCAGGTCCCCCTTTTTAAAGAGGGGGACCACCACCCCAGTCTGCCAGTCCAGAGGCACTGTCCCCGATGTCCATGTGATGTTGCAGAGGCGTGTCAGCCAAGACAGCCCTACAATAGCCAGGGCCTTGAGAAACTCTGGGCAGATCTCATCCACCCCTGGGCCCTGCCACTGAGGAGCTTTTTCACCACCTTGGTAACCTCATCCCCAGAGATAGGAGAGCCCACCTCTGAGTCCACAGACTCTGCTTCCTCACGGGAAGGCATGTTGGTGGGATTGAGGAGGTCTTCGAAGTACTCTCGACACTGATTCACAACATCCCAGGTTGAGGTCAGCAGCACCCCATCTCCACTGTACAAAGTGTTGACAGTGCACTGCTTTCCCCTGAGCATTGAAGTCTCCCAGCAGAATCCCCAGTAGGAGCACTTTCCAACAACCCCTCCAAAGACTCCAGAAAGGGCGGGTACTCTGAGCTGCAGTTTGGTGCTTAAGCACAAACAACAGTCAGGACCCATCCCCCCACCAGAAGGCGGAGGGAGGCTACCCTCTCGCTACCGGGGTGAACCCCAATGTACAGGCCCCAAGCTGGGGGGCAATAAGAATGCCCACGCCAGCTCGACACCTCTCACCAGGGGTAACTCGAGAGTGGAAGTTGCCCCTCTTGAGGAGTTTGTTGAGGTGAGCCCGAATATATCTAGTTGGAACCTCTCAACCTCGTGCACCAGCTCAAGCTCCTTCCCCACCAGAGAGGTGACGTTCTACGTCCCTAGAGCCAGCTTTTGCAGCCAAGGGTCGGACCACCAGGGTCTCCGCCTTCAGCCACCACCCAGATCACACAACACCCGACCTCCTTGGCCTCTCCCATAAGTGATGAGCCCATGAAAAGGGGGGCCCACGTTGCCTCTTCGGGTGAGGGAGTGTCATCAATTTGTGTGCATCATAGGAGGTCTTGGTGAACCGCTCTTTGTCCGGTCCCTCACCTAGGACCAGTTTGTCTTGGGTAACCCTACCAGGGGCATAAAGCCCCTGACAACTGTGCTTCTAGGATCATTGGGACATGCAAACCCCTCCACCACTTTAAGGTGGCGGCTCTAGGAGGGGTGATGTCTACTAAGAAAAACTAAATAATATTTATGGTCAAAAACCTCATACTCTCTTCAGATTAAGCCACTTTATTGCTGCTCTCTGACAACATTTGAACAGACACTCCCCTGCCCACCCCCCGGAACACTGAGTCTCTTATGAGTGGCAGCTACCAAGCACATTCCCACTCACTTGTGATTGGCCAGCTACGAGCGGACTAACTGCTGCATAGTGCTACGTCCCCCGAACCGCAGGAGCATCAGTTTGAGTGCCTGCGTGGTTTAATTTACATGTAAAATAAACAATTTTAGTATAAGTTGTTCCCTATGCACATGGTTTCTCACAGCTCATGCAGTGTTTCGTTTGTAAACAGCGAGCCAAGACAAACAGAAAAGACGAGCACAGACCACGGTTTCTCACAGCTCATGCAGTGTTTCGTTTGTAAACAGCGAGCCAAGACAAACAGAAAAGACGAGCACAGACCAATCTCTGCCTGCCACAGTCAGTAGTTAGCATACATGCTAACCTGAGACATTTGTGGACCCAACACGTAAATGCACACATTTCCACACAGGTCATGCAGCGGTTCGCTTGTAAACAGCATCACATAGAGCTGAGACAAACACTCTCACTCACTCATTTTCTACCACTGCTGAGACAATCAGAAAAGGCGAACACCCATGCTGCCTTTCAAATGAGGCTGCAATTAGCAGTCGTTAGCTATTGCAATACAAGACAAGAAACAGTCAAGCTCATACAGACAGTATTACTTTATTTGGAAATACTTACATTGCCTTCAGGAAATCCATTACGGATTGTTAGAGCTGTTGCCTACTCGAGATGAAGTTTTGAGCTGAGTCCCACTTTGTATTGCCCAAAGTTTGTATAACTATTCACTTCAAAGTGACTGCTACAAACAAACAGAATTTCAGGAAGCTTAGCAGGGATATTACTATCAAAAATGAAAGATATCGACTCTGCTCTTTTTTTCCTCATTAGAAGGGAGTCTATGGAGCATCTGGTGTTGTTTTTGACAACCAGCAACAGAGCAACAATGAACTGAACCTTTCTTCTGAGACATGTTGATGCCGCTTGCTCAAGCACAGATAAACACAAGTGGCTGAAATTTTTATTCTGACACTTTAGTGATGTTTAGATTCGGGAGGGACATGGGGACAGACCAAAAAACATCAGAAATTTGATTTTGTCCCCTTTAAGTAGCATTCACTCTGAAGGTAGTTGTAATGCTGCAATGAAATCGAGTTTTTGTCCTTATTATTTTATAACTCAGTGAAAGGTCTTTGATTCTCAGTGCATGACTGTGAAGTTCGTTTCGTCCAAACGTCACATGAATCGTCAGCTCGTGTGGCCAACAAATGCGGCTGACTTCTGTCTGTTTTTGAACACAGCTGGTGTATCCTTCATGTCAACCTTATACCAGAATTCTTTGTGCACCAGCAGCAGAGCAACAGGAAGACAACCACCATAAAAATCTGAAGAAGAACAGGAAGCCTTTTTTCTTTTATTTTGTCCCCTAAACCAGACGACAACACAACATGAACATATTTTGTTAGGCATGGTGAAGCCTGGAGACATACACAAAAACAAACAATGATCGCAATACAACAAGAAAATATAATTATGACATAATTATTTTTTATTTCTGAAGAAATTCCATTTGTCGAATAAAGAGAAGAGTTAAGAAGCTTAGGTTATTTGACCTAGTCCAACCTGTGTTTGTCCTACTACTTAATGTCAAACACTATCTGCTGTGAATAATTAATAAGTATTATTTAAACCATATCCCAGTTTAGTAACATTTGCTTATAGAGTGATAAGATTTAGGAGAAATTATTTATGAGATACATCACATCTCCATTTCCTCTAGTATTACATAAAATATCAATATAACAATATAAGAACTAACTAAAAACATTTTTTTTAAAAGAAAAAAAATCACTAAAACCACTACTAGTTCTATAACTATGAAAATGAAATTTTAAGTTGTATTTATTTTATATCTGATATATTTAAATACATTTTTATGTATTTTAGATGTTTTGGCTAATTGGGGTTAAACCAGCAGTCAGATATTGAGAGGCAGGAATAACTGGGATAGGACATCAAACTGTGGGGGGCAGCATTTAACTTCTCAGTCTACAACTTGCTGGAATTTATCTGCACAAGGAGGATGCAGCCTTGACTATTGAGACACAGCTACTGACTCGGGCAGTTGGGATGGACCCATTCCCTCAGCCTCATAACTGACAGAAGACAATGCAAATCTCTCTCTCTCTCTCTCTCTCTCTCCCTCTCTCTCTCCCTCTCTCTCTCTCTCTCTGTAGTGGGGAACTTTTGAGTAAATTCTGGAGAATGATTTAGACAGCAACAGTAACAGTACTAGAGTGAACATTTAAATTTAAAAACATTTGACATTGAACTAAGGCTCAGTGTTAAAATTCAAAATAAGTATAGTTTTGATTTATATGTTTAGATTTGGCTCAATGAATTTTCAACTGAAAGGTTGTGGATTCGATTCCAGGCTCGGCTAGTCTAAATGCGGATGTTTCCTTGCATATGACCCTTAACCCCACGTTGTATCTGATGGCTGTGATGCACAGTATGAATGCGTATGAATGGGGGTGAATTGGTGAATGGTTAAATATGTAGTGTAAAGCAGCTTTGAGTGGATGTCAAGGCTAGAAAAGCAATATAAATACAGATCATTTGTTAGGGATCGAGTTATGAGACCCAGGCAAGGAGAAAGTTCAATGGTTTATTTACAAAAAGGGATTTGAACAGGTTGGGTAGCAGATGAGATGAGTCCAAGGCAGTGGTGAATAGATCCAGGAAGCAGTGAAGACAAGCATGGGAGAGCAGCAAGCAATCCGGAACAAAACTCTAGCACAAGAGAGCATACTGGTCAAAAAGATGACAACCAGGCAACGAGAGAACAGGAGAGAGAGCACTTAGTAAGTTACCACTGAATAGAATGCAACGAACTAGCAATGAGTGGCAGCAGGCCTGCAAGTGAGGTGACTCCATGCAGCAGATGATGCAGGAGAGAAGGTAGGAGATGTAGAAGAAGTATAGGTGAACCTCACAGCGGGTTCACAAATCCCGGTGTGTGTGTGTGTGTGTGCGTGTGTGTGTGTGTGTGTCACAAAGATTTAAGTTTGGTGAATGACCAACTCATTACCTAATACTTGTTACATCTCGACGTTGCTCTTAAGGTCATGCTTCTTGTTTTCTTGTTTCCTGTTTTATTGTGAAACTGACCTCTCCTCACATTCCAGATTGCTTCACTTCCTGCCCCTGTGTGTTTTCCCTCCAGTTTTAATTGTCTGCCCCGCCCTCATTAGATTCACCTGTGTCTCGTCATCTCCCTTCACCTCAGGTGTATATAAGCTGTGTTCCTCTTCCCCTCTGTGCCAGTTCGTCTTAGTACCTCAGCGTCTGAACGTCCCAGCCATTTAATTACTTGTATCTGTTCTCCCTGGTTTTTGGATTATTGCCTGTGTATGACTTCCGCCTTTGCCTGCCGTTTTGGATTTGTTTGAACTGACTGATCTTTGTGTACCGACCACCTCTTTTGGACACAGTAAAGTGACTTTTTGTTCTCTATCTGAACTGTCTTGGAGTCGTGCCTTTGAGTCCTGTTTTTTGTGAAGAACCAGTCTTAACAATACTAGTCTGGCTGTCAGCTTATTAGAATGTTGGGCACATCTCTACACTTGTGTCCTGGATTCTTATAAACAAAATAAAAAAGTACATTACAAATTAGTACATATTATCCATCCGACAAAAGATATAAAGATTTGTAGATATTCATGATAAATGTAAAAGTGAATTTTCATGAATGTCGATGCACATCCAGATACTAAAAAAAAACAAAACAAGAGAATTATGCTTGCCATGCAGTCCATATAAATTAGAGGCTAAGTTAGATTGAGAGAGTGTTGGGGGAAAACCGTAACAGTTTTCCCCCTAACCACACCTACAGACCTCCTATTGGTTACACTTCCCTGACATACTCCCACAGGTAACACTCAGACTGAGAAACCACTCCCGCAAAACAGAATATAAATTGCTATTCCATTTCATAGAATTCAGAGTTTTGCCTCAAGAAAGCAGAGTTTTGTCTGTAGAAGAATCAGAAAAGAAAGGAGAGCAAAAACCTTCCAATGTCTTGCAAGTAAAACTCTTGAGCGGTAGAATATGAGTGAGTGAGCGAGTGAGTGAGGAAGTGATATTTTCCTCCAAGCTTTTTTCAGCTTTACTAATGTAAAGTCTATTCAAAGTATGAAACATGAAATCCATGGTGAAATACAATATTAAAGAAACATAAGATATCCCAAAGTTTGATAAATATAACCTAATTTAAAATCTATAGATCAAATTTACTATTTATATATATATATATATATATATATATATTATACTTTACTCCATATCTACTTTGAAAATATATTGTCCTCCTTTTTAATTGCTTAGTTTTGTATGTCTGCACAGAGATATCGAAAACATACATTTTACACTATGCAACACTATACAATAATAAAATATATTAATTTCACTCTCTGACACTTCAGATTTGAATACTTTATGTAAGGAATCATCCATTTTGCTAGTACAAAGAGAGAGAGAACAGCCAGTGCCTCTGATACTACATTATAAAACAACATGCTCCATTGACTGGTTGGGCCATCAGATGTGTTGAGGAAACTAAAAGGATCTGACTTTGTCTGCTGGCAAATTTTTACCCGCAGTCATGGAAGAAATTAGATTTTTATTTTATTATTTTTTTTAATCATGTATCCTCCTATTAATCTGCAAGTCTCAGGCCTACATTCTGAGCATCCATCCAGAAATGGATTAGGAATGAGTAAGAGGAAAAAAAGAGAGAGAGCTACTTAAAAGAAAAGATTTCCCTGCAGTATAATTTGCTGATATAGATGATACAGTGATGGGAGAGAGAGAGAGAGAGAAATCCCAAATTGGTACAGGAGTAAAAATAAAGGAGAAAACTAATTAACTGATGACGTCCTGATGTGGAGAGCACACACACTCAGAGAGACACACACTGGTTTCCATGACTTCAGAGGGCATTGCATTGATTTACATTCATTTCCTGGAGACTTATTCTAACGTTAACCATAATTACTGGTGTCCTAACCCTAACCCCATAGAGACTGTGTCTGTCTTCCGGCCAGCAAAATTAGGTAGAGTAGGTAGATAGTCAAGTCTAATAATAATCAACACCAATAATAAAACAGAATGCTACAGTACCACTTTTAAATGTGGACTATTAAATATAAGATCACTCTCCTCAAAATCTGTTTTAATTAATGATCTAATCATTGATAAGCATATTTATTTACTGTGTCTAACTGAGACATGGTTACATGAAGAAGAATGTTAGTTTAAATTAGTCAACACCACCCACACATACTAACATCCATATTCCCAGAAGCTCATGCTGAGGAGGAGTCACAGCCATTTTTAATAATAGTCTATTAATTAACCCCAAGCCCAAATCTGAATACTTATCTTTTGAAAGCCTTATCCTCAGTCTATCTAATCCTAGTTTAAAATCACAGAAACCAGTTCTGATTGTCACTGTTAATCATCCACCTGCACCTTATTCAGAGTTTCTGTCAGAGTTCTGTTAATTCTTATCTGAGTTAGTGCTAAGGACAAAGGTCATAGTTGCAGGGGATTTCAATATCCATGTAGATATTGAAAGTGATAGTCTTAATTCTGCATTTAATTCATTGTTATAGTCAATTGGTTTCACTCAACATGTGAATAAACCCAACCACTTCCTTAGTCTCACCCTCAATCTTGTACTTATGGCATACATATAGTAAACTTTAATATTTCTCTCCAAAACCCCCTCCTAACTGACCATTATTTACACACATTTAATTGCACAATAACTAACAACAATAACATTAAGAAAAAAATACCACTACAGTCGATGCCTGTCTGATAATAACAATACTTTAAAAGAGACAGTGCAGCCGTTATTTAA